>NTHP01001007.1:39303-53864 GCA_003416845.1 Oplegnathus fasciatus | reverse complement strand
ATCATTTAGCTTTAGTCTAAAATAAATTTAACAGAAACATCTACACCAAGCACGTAATCAGTTTTCTATTTTGCATTTGGTCAGTGGGTCATGCACATGTTGTCAAACCACAGTTGTTTTTGTGTCCAGTATCTAGTGTTTTAAGTTAGCCTCACGTGTCTGATCAGATTTTTCATATTGTTGACTTATTCTTTGATCAGATAGTATCTGATTTTGTTAATTTTAGGTTTTATTCTATCAAGAGTGTGCTCTTGTGTGGCTGCTTGTGTTTAGCCATTTAACATTTTTACATGAGGAATATAAACTTTTTCCTACAAATCCAATTTTCATTTAACAGAGTATCAGAAAAAGTCTTTTTCTTTGTTTTTGTTGTCTTCATCTTCAGTGCATAATAATAGTAAACTTTATTTATAAAGCACCTTAATGCACAAATACTCAAATTCTTTATATTACAACCACAATCCTAATAATTATTAAGAATATGTGTATATTATTATACAGCATCAACAGCTGTTTTCCAGCCTAAAGACTATGTAACAACAGTCAGCATAAATGTACGGACAGTATTTTTGGCACTAATGACCCCTCATATAGTCTCAGAATGACTGGCAGTGTTTGTTTTTGCCTCTTTGTCACCTTTTTGTTTTGTGTTGGGTTTTTTGTCGTCTCTGACTTTTTAGTCTTTTGTTGTAACTGTCATTTTCTTTCTTTGTTGTTGACTTGTCATCTTCATGTGTAGTCGTTTCATCTTCCAAGCATAAATTAATGTTCTCAGCCTTGACACTGAAATATTAAACAGACTCGTGATCAGACAGTCAGTGAACGTACAGTATTTTTGGCACTGATGGACCTCCATAGCTCCAGCTGTGGTTTCGAGTTGACTCGCTGTGTGTGCTGCTCGAGTGCCACCTTCCTGCCGTTTTCTTTTTACTGTCTGACTCCTCCATATGAAGTGGGCAGAGACGTCATGGAGGCCCTCCTCTTTGTTAATAAGTCCTCCCCTTCCTTCGCCTCTGACCTTCTCAGGCACTCAGGCAGCATGCAGCAAACGTTCCCATCAGATCGACCTGCAGCAGCAGCAGTGCAGCCTCAGCTCGTCCCGCCGCCGGCTGCCCTGCCGTCACTCTAACGCTCACCTTTAACCGCAGGACACCTGGAGGACTGCTGGAGCTGCAACTGGACTTCTGCTTCTCCACTTTAAGGGGTTTTTAAACTGAGGAACATAAATAAGAAAGTGAAGAAGAGCTCCTGGATGTCTTTTGGCTCGTGGTGATTTTTTTTTCCTTTCCCCAAGGTGTCATCACCTGGATTGTGTCTCTTGAGTCGCTCTTTATTTGTGGTGGAAAGTCAGACTGGAAAGTTTGAGAAAGGACATAAGTGAATTATTCTGGTACTTTATCTTTTTCCGTGTGGGACAGACGCTGCTGTGGGAAAGTAAGTTTCCCGTTAACTCGTCTTCTTCTTCTTCTTCTTCTTCTTCCTTTTTGTTTTGGTTTGTTTCATTTCAGCTTTGTTGTGGCTTAATTTGGAGTTTGCTCTGAAACATGCTGGACTGGTTTCTGCAGCCGTGAAGTGAAGCAGGGTTAATCATTTCAACAACAGGGGCTCACAGAAAAACTCTTCAGTTGGCAGGAGACAGATGGTGCAAGATGTGTTTTCAGTAGAACTTGTTCAGGTAGAAACAGTTTTCAGCTCCGGTTGTTGATGTGTGTGTTTGTTTCTTTACAGAAACTTGTCTCCAAGATGTTCTGCTCCAGGAGAGTCCTGCAGCAGTGGTGCTTCGCTCTTTTCCTGCTCTGCTCTCCGGTGCCACACTTTGGACGGCCGATTGATGCCCTGAGCAGCAGAATGTAAGTCTGCATTTATTTTTGCACTTTGCAGCCTTTTGACTCTCTTTTCACTTAAATATCAACAGTCTGTGTTCCTCAATCAGAATCTCAGGAAAGCTGAAAAAGTGGAATAAACTTCCAGATAATCGTTTTTTTCCAATATTTGCACGTTTCTTTTCATTTAGTTCCAGCTCCCCCCCCCAGGGTGGGCGAGCAGAGGCTGGAAAATGTGTTCATTTGTGAAACGTGCCGGCAGCTGTTTAGTTAGCCGTCGCCCACCTGAGTGTTGACCTAAAGCAGGAACCGTCTCTGTGTGATAAACTCCCAGCAGCTCCTTTCCATCAGGACTCTTTATCTGGCCCCTTCAGGGCCTGGAGGATTCAGACTTTCAGACCCCTGAGCTTTCTAACACCCTCTGCCTGTTGGTGTCCATCCCTGGACAAAGACTTTGAGTCTTTGCGAAGGAGGGAAATGAATAATGCTGATGTTGGGCTCGGCTGTGGACCAAACCAAACCTGCTGCTCCTGCTGAGGCGTTTGATGCCAAACAGAATAAATGTTCTTTCAACTTGTTAAGCCAGAATGCTAAACACACTGTGAGAGCTTTGGAAAGATAAAATCGCTGAGACAGTTTTTGGATGTAATCAGTTTTTAATGAAACAGTGGGAAGATGCTCTGAAGGCAGGCAGCTTTTTGGATTTCTGTAACTCTGAAATAATCTGTAAGTAAGATTTTCTCCTCCAAACTTCTGGCCTGGCTGACTGAAGGAAGTCTCAGGGGAGAGAGATCACATCTGAAATGCATTTTGGTGGCGGCAGTTGAAGTTTTGAGCCCGGCTGCTGAAGGAGGAGAGTCAAGTCTTTAAAGTGATTCAAACCGTGTGTCGTCCAGGTTTACGTGAACGTTAACGGGCTCCAGCAGTTTCCACACTGGGGACAAGAGACGAGTGTGTGGGGCCTGTTCTGCTTCTGTCAGGGGAACCAGAGCTACACCCGTTGTGTGATATGCGCTTAATAGGATTTCAGGACGGGGTTAACGCCACCTGAGTGGAAAGGAAAACACGAGCGCGATGAAAACCGTGAGGTAAAAATCACACAGCGCTGGAAGCTGGTGACCTCTGACCCTCCTTCATCTGCTGCTGTGGCCTTCGATCAGAAAAGGGCTGCTGCCTTCAGGCTGGATCGAATGTTTTTAAGCTTTCGGAAATTAGATTTAGCTCGAATTTGGCACAAAAAACTCTTGATGTTAGAGAGGTGGTCCCGAACTTTCTGGCTCCTGAAGTGGAAATTGTTTAAAATGACAGTAAACTGAATAGTTTTGGGTTTCGACTAAACAAGACGTTATTGTGCTGCACATTTTTCACTGTTTTCTGATGTTTTAGTGATCGATTCATCAAGAAAATAATTGGCAGATTAGTCGATAATGAACATAATCGTTAGCTGTGTGGAAACCATGAGGAATTTACACGTTTTTCTTCTTTTGTTTTCATCTCACAAACGAAGCCAAAATTCTCAAATGTTAAACACAAGCAGCTGTAGAAGAACTCTGCTAAATCAAACACTCTGAAATCGTCCCAATTTAGATTGAAATCAGGAGCCGAATCAGATAATCAGTGGAAAAGGTTTTGAATCTGATCAGACTTTCGAATGTTCGATACTTTTCAGACGCGTTTCAGTCTGTATCAGCTGGAGTCGCCACAGGTGATCTTCTCTTCTCAGTTTATTTTGCATGTTTGTAGGAGCCTGAGGGAAGTCTTAAAAACGACTTTTTTTCTAGTTTCCTGTCCAGTTAGTCATTACGTGATCTTTTTGTTACAGTAACCAGAGCTGCTGTGTTTAACATTATGAACAAATATCAAACATCAGAGCCGCATCATCCCAGTTAACCCCGACAGGAGGAAGTGACACGCTGCTGGTTTTAGGAAACACACTCTTTCTTTCATTCCTCCCCCACAGAGAGAAACAATTAACATCAGGTAGGCCGAGGACGGGGAGCGCTGGAGCGCTGCCACCTCAGGATGTATCAGGGCCATTTTCCTCCTCCTTTCCTCTGGCTGGAAACTGTTTGATGTGAGTTTTATTAAAGGTAAAAACAGAGCCGGATCAGTTTTCAAAGACGTGTACTCCCAGGGAGCGGGTTTTTTCTCTTTAGGCTGCCATTTACAGGAAATATCTGTATGCATATAAACAAAAGCTGCTCTCAGGGGCTCCCTCTGTGTTTGGGAGGCGACTTTTGTTCAGGATATTATTATTATTCAGCAGAAAAATACACTTTCACCTTGGGGGAGCTGAAGAAGAAAGAAAAAGTTTTGGGTTTTTTTGTCGTGTGGTTTCATCAGTCTTTTAGCTTTTAGTCTTTTGCTGGTCGACAGGCTTCAGTTCGTCCATCGAAACGTTTGTCAGCTGCTGTAAAACCTCCAGAAATGAATCCGAATCAAAGTTCAGGCGAGCTGCACGCCCTCCAGATAAAACTGACCTCTCCAAAGGGAGGAGGAGGGCATCATGGGAAACACTGACAGCTACAGAGCGGCGCTGAGCTCTAATCAGCTGCCGGTATCTCCCATTGAAGCCGGTGTGTTTGTGTGCTCAGACACCTGAAGTGTTTGGCCGGCGTTGGTGCTCGGTGGTTCCCAGGCTTCGAGCCGTGCCCTCTGCCTCTCTGTTTGTCTAAGAGTTAAGACTCTGAGTAACGCGACACCGCGGCAAAGCAAAGCCCGAATCCTTCTGCTGCTCCGACTGCATCTGGAAAGATAACAGGTCGTCACATCTGGTCAGAATCAGAGCTGATGGAGAGCTGGAGCTCTTCTTCTTCTTCTTCTGTTGACTCATCTCTTCTTCTTCTGTCATGCCTTAAAACTTGAACTCTTGTTGTTTTAATCAGACTCTGTATTTGATTCTGCCAACAGGCAGGTCATGTTTCAGTCCCGTCTGTCTGTTTTGTAGTTGCAGGATTACGTTACATGAATTTGGCAGGCGCGTTTGGCCAAAGGGCAATCATGACATTCATGACATCTCAAAAACGCAACAAATTTCAGTGAAGTTTGGTGTAAAGTTCAGCCAAAGGCTGAGTGTTTTCTTTAGTTTTCTGTGCAGATAGCACCACCATGTGGCCTTTCTGCGCCTGGACTCCATAGGTCAGCAGTTAGACTGCTGGTCTTGTAAACGAGGGGTCGTGAGTTCAAATCCAAGTCCAAGATTTCACAGATTTCCTTGAAAAGATTCATATTCCATTTTAACTCCAAGTGATCTGGCAGCTTTTAGGAATGTATGAATTCAGATTGGACATCTCAAAAATGTAGCAAATTTCAATGAAGTTTGGTAGAGTATTGTATATTACTTTGTGCAGATAGCGCCACCATGTGGATATTTAATGAAGTGCTTTTCCACCTGAACACATGTGGCATGTGTGATCTGTTGTGGGCGTGGCCAGGACTTGTGTGCAGGGCTCCATAGCTCAGGGGTTAGAGCACTGGTCTTGTAAACCAGGGGTCGCGAGTTCAAATCTCGCTGGGGCCTCACCATGTTTTCAAAATTTCCTTCGGGATGGACAATCAATGTTACCTCAGCACGTGCTTTGTAAATCGACAAACAGTATCGGTTCTGCAATACTTCGTATTTCACCTGTAGGTGGCGCTAAAGCAACATGATAAATAACAAAGGTGTGACTGCTCAGAACTGTTACAAATCTCAATGGACTTTGGTGTAAAGCTCCTCAGGCTGAGGATGAAGTTCTGATCATTACATAACTATCATTATAGGCCTCAGTTTAGATTACTTATATACTCCTTACTTACTACTTATTTATATATTTGGCACATGAATATTTGATGTTTGAATAAGTCTGAAAAAGTGTGTGTTGTTGATTGTTTGTGAAGTATTGTGGGTGAGAGTAAGTAGGTCAGGCTCCATAGCTCAGGGGTTAGAGCACTGGTCTTGTAAACCAGGGGTCGCGAGTTCAAATCTCGCTGGGGCCTTCAGCTATTTTAAGAAACTGCATCCAGTATGTATAAAACTCAGCTGTAGTGGAACTCAATTACAAACAACCTTAGACACACTGACACACATCACAAATGTACTGCTGTTTCACCAACAGGTGGCGCTGCAGCAACATGATAGATTTAAAAGATCAGAACTCCCTTGATATTATTCATCCTTGTAGTCCTGATATCAGCTGACAGGATGTAAGTGTTCTCTTAAATAACAGTGCAGCCTGGAGAAGGACTTTGCTCTCTAACTGATCTGAAGTCAGTTTCATTTGAAATTCAGACATCACAGCAGAGTCCAGCCCAAGTCTTTCTTTTTTTATTCTTTTGGAGCGTTTGTGTTACCAGTGAGCGCCACGATTCTGTCAGTTAGCTTCCACATTAATGAAAAGTGAAGAGCCAAAGGTTTCACTTTGTGCCATGAACGTGTTAATAATCAATCAAAAGGAAAACTGGCATTTTCCTGTGAAAAGAAAAAGAAGAGAAAACTCATCTGGACCTCCTCATGCAGGGTGGAGATCTTTGGTATCAGTTTTAACAACCCTGGAAACAAATTCAGCTCCTGCGGTTCAGTGATTCAGTCGTTTCACTTCTGCTCTGTTTGGAGCCGTCACTCTCATTCTTGTGCTTATGCTGCCCTCTGCTGGAGAACCCAGAGAACTTCCCAAATACACATTTTCTACTTTTATGTACTTCTGTACTTCTCTTCCCCGTCGATAGGAGCCCAATATATTATATATTCTATACTGACAGCTGTAAAAATGAAAAAGAAAGGAAAATGTTCCAAATATTCAGTCAATTTGTTTTGATCAGTCAACAAGCAGGTTACTGTGTGTTTTCAGTACATGACATGACATTACATCACTTTTTATACTAAATCAGAACATCTCAAAATCCTAAAAAATTTCAATGGAGTTTGGTGCCAAGTTCAGCCATGAGCCAAGGAACAAGTGGGGGTTTCTGCTGTTGATGAGTCCTGATGTTATAACTATTAAATGCAGGACGTTTACTTTGAAGTATTCTCACAAATTTTTATATAATTAAAAATGTGTGTCTTGTACTTCTTAAGTACTTCTCTCTCTCAATAAGAGCTTAATGTACTACAGATATCTGAAATATGTAAAAATGAAAGAAAAGTCAAATTGAAACAAAAATTCTGTGTGATGTTTTGCAGAAAGCGGTCTGTGACTCACGCTCAGCTGATGCACGACAAAGGCCGGGCGCTGCAGGACTTTAAGCGTCGCATGTGGCTGCAGGAGCTTCTGGACGAAGTCCACACAGCCGAGATCCGCGACCTCCCGGTCCGGACCACCGGTGGAGGCGGGAGCAGCAGCGGCGCCGGCGTCGGCCTCCCAGGGGTCAGCCTGGGCATCAACCTGAGCACCACCGGCAGCACCCTGCACTCCAAACCCCCCGGAGGAACCAAGAACCTTCCCATCAGCTTCAGGCTGGAGGAGGAGGAGGGCACCAACCTGCCGCAGGAGACCAACAAGTCTCAGACGTACAAAGACGGTGTGCTGAAAGCACCCGGCAAAAAGAAGAAGAAAGGGAGGTCTGGGAAGAGGCGGGAAGGAGAGAAGAGGAAGAGGAGGGCGCGTTCGTTGGGGTGGAGACTGGAGGACGAACCTGGGAGTGGACTCCACCTGGAGTGGAGGTCTCTGCTGGGCCTGCAGAGGGCGCTGCTTTAAAACGCTGTCAGTCTCTGACAAAGGTGAGTCCGCAGCTCAAAGTCTGATCTAAAAGCAGTTTTAGACCTTTGAAGAAAACTATAAACCTTCAGCACCACAGCCAGATCTCAGAAGTTGAAGTCTAAAATGACGCCGAAAGCTGTTTCAAACCTTCTCGACACCACCAGGTGTACGATTCAGTGGGGAAATAGTGAATCTTTTATTTATTTTATTGTCTTAAAAGTAGTAAAATGTAAATATATTGAATCTAAATGATCAGAGTCAGTCATTTAAAAGGCCAACAAGTGTCATTCTTTTAAACTGTAGAAGTTAAACTCCCCCCTGGTTGGTAAAACTGCACATGATGTAAATGATGTAAATGATGTAAATGTGAAAACAAGCCTTGAAACTGAAGATGATGCGTGATTTACACAGCGAAACGTTTGTACAGTTACTGGAGTTTCACTTTCAAATGAAACTGACCTGTTGGCTGCAGAAGAGGAAGAAAAAATTAACTAACTAAAATTAACTAACTAACTCACAGTTTCTAATGAATTTATAAAGAAACAGATCAACAGATTAATAACACGTTATTAATCAGAGAGTATTAAAGTATTAAAGCCGGGAAACATTTTGCAAACTTGAAAAGCAAATCTAACCTAAGTTACTAATCCATTTAAAGTTAACATAACATTTTGTGTTCGAGGAAACTAAACAATAAATTCTACTTAAGTTTCAATACATTATTTACTCCTAAACCTACAGTTGTCTTAATGAATTCTTATGAGTAGGATTACTGCAGTACTTTAACTTAAATAACTTTGTTATTTATATCCTGAACTAACGTGTTTCTCCCTCTTTCTTTGTCTTTCAGAACAGTTGGGGTGGACTCCTAAATACTCATGTTACAGTCTTCTGTAATAGTGATTGTTTGGAAAGAAATTGGAAAATATTTATTGTCTGTAAATATTCTAAATATAGCAGAATAAATAGCAGAATATGATAAAAAAAAAACTTATTTGATGCTCTGTGAGGCAACAGATTTTAATCTTTGTGAATCCTTGCTTTTTTTCTTTTTTTATTCCAATTATGTCAGATTTTTTGCGGTAATTTATTTTGTCTGAATGGTGTATTTATTTTGTAAATGTATCGAGGTGCTGCTGACCTTCTATATTTTTGTACCATATTGCACTTTAGATATATAAATATAAATATATATACCATTAATTTTGTTCCTTGATTTGTTTTTGTGGTTGATTGAAATGAAGAAAAAACGACGGTCGTCATTCTGTGTTATTTTTCAGTTTGATTTTTGACCTTTCGCTCTGTTCAGACGTCCAGTTTTTTGTTTCTTTGCTGCTGTTTTTCGTATGTTTTTTCGGCTCTGATTGAAGCTGTTTGTTGTCTCACTTTTGTGTTCGACCCTCCTGCTGCCTTCAGTGTCTCTGTTTCCTCCCGCTCTGCTTCTCAATGCCAAAGTTCATATTTGTACATAAACCAAACACGGCTCGATATCGTTGTTTTTGGCACTTGCACTGAGATAAACACCCTGTACTGAACGGATTAAACATTTGACAGTATCCTCCTTGCAGTCTCCTGTGTCTTTGATGTCACTTTGTCCTGATATTGGTAATAAGAATACATAAATTAACAGTAGTTGTCATTTTACATCAGAAACCTCATGTAAAGTGGCAGAAAGTTTCATTTACTTTGACCATTATTTGATTGAACCACTTGGATTGTAAAGTCCTCATCTGTAGCTCTGACTTGTGGTGTGCCCCAAGGTTCTGTCCTGGGTCCTGTTAAGTTGCAGATGATAATCAATTACATGTTGTTAAATTCTATTTTCAATAAGTGCTTAAACTCTACTGAAAATTAGACAGCAGATTGTTTCCCACTAATCACCATTGAAGTGGTGGAATAACTCAAATCCTTTACTAAAAGCTGCATTCATTTATTTTTGGCCACCAAGGAGCAGACAGAGCTGACAGACAGGCTTCAAACTAGAGCTGCAACAATTATTTAGATGAACTGATAATGCGCTTTGAGGTTCGCTAATATATTAATGAAGAAAATAATCAACAAGATTAATCGATAATGAAAAAATCCTTACTTGCAGCTTTACTTAAAACTCTTACTTTAAACAGTTGTGGTGTGCCCCACGGTTCTGTGCTGGGTCCTCTTTAGTTTGCCTTGGATATGCCTCCTCTTGGGGAAATGATATTTCATTATACATTTAATTTGAGCCTCAGAATGTTACAATTCTCTGTTTTCCATGAATTCCTAAACTCTATTAAAATTGGATGTCAGATGAGTTTAATGCTGATCAGACAGTTCTTATTTCTTTATCAATCTCAGTCACACCGACAACAAATAAAACTACAGCAACGTGGTTGCAAAGTGATGCTAAGGTGTTACTATAAGGTGGTTGCTTGGATGTTTTGTGTGGTTGCTAAGGAGTTAATTGATGGTTGCAAGTTGAGATTAAAAAAATTAAAAAACATTAACAAATGAAAACATTTACAACTAATGATGAATCATAGAAACAACATGTAAAACACCAAATACATCAGAAATAAACCTAAAAACAGGCCTAATGCCAACATGTCTACTCCAACATGTTCAGCAGACTGTGAGACAGTATGGTGGTAAGACACGTTGGTAAAGACAAAGCTTCTGATTTCTCTCTGAGCTCCTCTGTGGCTCTGAACATCGAACCAGCCTCTTTCTTCACATTAAACTCTTTCTGGAAGTCACTTTGGTTTCATCAGGCTGAGTCATGTAGGTTTCCACTGAAACTGAAAAAAACTCAAAGCTGGACTGAAACATGTTTCCAATACAGACTGAAGGCAAAAAGAAAAAGACTCATTCCTTACTTTATATCAAGTCAAGTCAGTTTTATTGAAAACTCACCTGGAAGAAATCATGAATGCTAAAATGGGGTATTGGTGAACTTCAGCCTCTTGTGGCCGAAATTATTATTACAACAAGAAAGACTTCAAAAAATGAGCCTTAAAAAACTTTTTTTTTTCACTTACCTCTCAGGGCTTCCGTATCCAAACCAAAGTATGCTTCTTTGTTTTTTTTAACCCAGTTTAAGTTTTGGCTTAAAATTGTCACAAATGTATTTTTGTTGTACAATATAACATTCAAGAGTGGAAAGGATACACAGATTATTAGTAACAAACACTGACATGTCAGTTTGGAAAGAGCTGAGTAGATTAAAACAGTTTGAAACCATAACAACCGGTCTGAATCAGCTGTTAGCAGCTCCTGTCTGCAGTGTACTTTATATTACTGATACTGAAGAAAACTTAAAAACAGGAAGATTCTCAGGCAAGTTCTGCAGTTATAATCAGCATCTTTTCCCCCTCGCCTGTGACCGGGGTTCATTTTTGTCCTGAAGTTACACCACAGAGGCAGCAGGGCAACTCAAAGTTCAGGTAAAATAAAGGTCTTTAAAAAGGCCCCTCAGCACACAGAGCTAAACCACACTTTCTTCCTCAGGTTGTCATCACTCCCACAGTCTGTCCAATTAACGTCTGATCAACATCAGCTGCCCTCCAGGAAATTGTCCCCATCAGCTGAGAACTCATTTCAAAGCCTCTGTAGCAGCTTTTTGAAACTTCTGCACATACAGCAGGAAAGAGACTCACAACTTTCCACTCAATAGAGCAAAAGTGTCAACAAATTGCCGTCCCTCATCATAAATTCCTTCCAGAATTCAATTAGAGAAGATCAACAGCAGCTCCAGGCTGAAGAAAGAGGCCAGAGGGACTTGGCTTCTCTACGAGCCATTAAAATAATTCCCACCGCTGCCGCTTCACAACATGACAAGTTTGGTTTGGCAGCAGGTTGGCGAGCTGAGAGACGTCGAGCAGAACGAGCCGAGCGCTGGTGTCGATGTTGTGATTCAAGCAGCAGCATAGAGACAATTCTTCAATATCCAACCAAGCAAAACAAAAGTGGAAAGTCAGAAAGTCAGAGGCGGAGACATGAATCTAGAATCCAGAGTAAAGGCCGGCTTCCCCCAGCTCCTGCAGAGCCCGCCTGCCTCTTCAGCAGCTCTGGGATCTGAACGGGTCGGAAGCGTTTTTCTATTTAATCTCTTTTCTCCTGATTTAGTCAGTTAGAAGATTCTGGAAGAGATTTCTGCTTGTTTACTTTTAGTGTGAGAAGGAAATAAGCTGAAAGGTCCCTTTAAAACTGTGAGAAAACTTAAATTATAATAATATCCAGACTGAGATTAGTTTGTGGATGACTTTATGGTTTGAGACACACAGTTCTGTAGAGCGGACTGTCTGTCGTGTTTCCATCCTCCTGTTTTTATGCACATTTTCAATTTGCAAACCTCAAACTTGAGTGAAAACACAGAAAAGGTTTTAAAATCTGTAAGACTGTAACAGAAATATCATATTTCCACCATGTTCTCCACGTGGTTTTCCATCGTTTGAGCTTTGACTGGAGCTCTTTTAATGACGTCGTCTCATTGTGTCCTCTTCTTCTGTGGTGGTTTAATGGCAGCGACTGGAGAATGAGCTCCACCAGCTGTTTATCTCCTAATATTCAGACAACAGGACTGGATGGAAACAAGCAGCAGGGTTTTCTTTTGCAGATTTTCTGGAAATTCTGTCCCATTTGCTCTACATGTGGATGGAAACTCTTCAATTTAAATATATTGATTTTTCAGCTGTCAGAATCTCAGTCCAGCTCTGCGTGCTGACGCTGGTCTGAAGCCGGTCTGGTTGCTGTTACCAGGATTTTGACTCTACAACACCAAAGCACCAAATCTGACATCTTTTAGTTTTTTTTTAAAGAATGCTGACAATTACTTTTTCAGACCTTGAAAAAAGATTTTGTTCAAATAATGGGAAACATTTTCCAGCAGGAGAATCTGAAAACTCACAGAAACTCTTTTCTTGTTCACAGAAAACATTTGGCCTGATTTCCAGACTGGCTTTAAATCAAAGGAAAAGTTGAAACTCTTCCAATAAAAGACTTTGAATAATTACCAGAAATCCTGCAAGACACAAAACTCAACCGACGTTTAAAACTGATCCCAGACTCTCGGAGTCCGTTCATGTTGTCAGAGATCATCAACGCTGTCGTTCGTTGTTTCAGGATTCTGGATCAGAGTTTGTTCAGTTCAGTTCGGATCACGTTAATCCCTTTTACTGTTATGGCTGTACAAGTACAAGTACCAATACCACAATGTACAAATACTCCATTACAACTCCTGCATTTTAAATCCTACTTAAGCAAAAGTACAGAAGTATTCTCAGCTTCATGTAGTTAAAGTATCAGTACTAAAAGTACAGAAGTATTCTCTGCTTAATGTAGTTAAAGTATCAGTACTAAAAGTACAGAAGTATTCTCTGCTTCATGTAGTTAAAGTATCAGTACTAAAAGTACAGAAGTATTCTCTGCTTCATGTAGTTAAAGTATCAGTAGTAAAAGTACAGAAGTATTCTCTGCTTCATGTGGTAGTACTGTCAGTAGTAATATATTGTGTATATGAATGTGGCAGAAAAAGTAATAATGGAAAAAGAAAAATAATGTATATAAACGTAATACTAATACAACAATAAACAAGATAATAACAAGATTCACAAGTGGCCACCAGGTGGCAGCATTCAACCAGCTGTGTTCTCATAATTACAAAGGCAAAAAATAATCAGTTTCAGTTTTTGTGATCGGACTAACAGTTTGTACATACTTGGATTGTGGACTACTTTCAGTTAAAAGTAAAAGTACTTCTCATGAGTAGAGGTCTCTCTCAGCAGCATGTTAAGGTGTAAATGGTCCAGGTGGAGCTTCATCTTTTTTCCTGTTTTCAGATCAGTTGAAGGATCACATGCTCCTCTGCAGGCTGTTGAGTTTGTACTGAAGTACAGTACTTGAGTAAATGTACTCAGTTATGTTCCACCACCGGCTCTCTGAAGCCTGACAGGTAAAATCCAGAAAAAAATAAAATGATGAATAAAATGAATATGAATAAAATCCATATATTATATTATATACATATTATATATTATATACATATTATATATTATAGTATATGCATGTATATAAAATATAACTGAAGAGTATTAAAGTGTTCATCACAGCAGGAACATCAGTTAAAAGTCCCTCCAGGGTTACCTGAGAGTTTAACCTCTGATCAGCACGTGTCATGTGTTGTTTCCACCTGCAGGGGGCAGACTGACGTCATGAACACATGACGTCACGTCTGATAGAAGAGGTGAAGAAGAAAGAAAGCAGCTTCGTGTTTCAGCCACTGAAACAAAAGAATAAAACAATTAATTAATTAGAAAGAGTCTCAAAACAGTGTTCATGACAGCAGAGGTGGAGGAAGTATTCAGGGCCTTTACTGCAGTAAAAGTACTAATACTACACTGTACAAATACTCTGTTACAAGTCAAAGTCCTGCATTGAAAATGTTACTTCAGTAAAGGTCTGAGTATAATCATGTGCCTGTTACTATTATATATTATATCATTATAGTCTATAACACCACAACACACACAGAACCATTTCTCACCTCTCTGCTGGACTGATTACACCACTTCATATATTTTTGTTAAATATTATACTGCACCATAGATACCATATTATATTTGATCTATTCTGTTATGTTGCTGTATATACTAGGCTACATATTATGTATATATTATATTCTGTTATATTAAGACAAACACTAAGCACCATTACTTCATCACATCATATATTAGTCTTATTTACACTGTTTACACAGACGTATTGACTGTGCTGCTGTTAATCACACCACTGTCACTTTACCTTGTTATTCTGTCTCCAGATGCTCCTGTGTAGTTTATAATGTTACTTTAATTTATGTTCCTCTTCTCATTTATTTATGTTACTAATATACTTTATTTATATTTATTTCTGTCCTGTATCGCTGCAACAACTAAAGGTTTATATTCTCTCATTAGATTATTATCCCTCATCATTAATGTCAAAGCAGGATTTGACTGTTGGAGTTGGTTGAGGTGGAGCTCATTTTCAACTATTTTGTATCAGACTGCAGCTAATGATTATTTTCATTCTGGATCAATCAGCTGAT
>NTHP01001007.1:10783-39178 GCA_003416845.1 Oplegnathus fasciatus | reverse complement strand
AAATCTTCACATGTGAGAAGCTGAAATGTTTTTACAGGAAAAATCACTTCAACCATCATCAGAAGAGTTTCTGATGAATGGACTGGTGGTTTCAGCTGTACTTGTATACTATATACTACTTGTACTTCATTTGTAAAGTAACTAAAGCTGTCAGATAAATGTAGTGAAGTAGAAATGGAAATACTCAAGTACAGTGCAGTAATTGTACAGTACAGTACTTTAAATGTACTCAGTTACTTTCCACCCCTGTAAGTTAGAAAAAAGTGTGTTTCAGGAGACGTTTAATGACTTGCTGGTTCCCAGTTAGTGCATGCTGTCACACTGAAGATGATGATGATGATGATGAGGGGGAGGAGGATGGAGTGAGGAGGAGGAGGAGGAGGGGGAGGACCTGTGTGTGTCTCCATGCAGCCTCCGGAGCGCAGGGCGGGGCGACGCCGCGCAGCAGCAGCAGCTTCATCACCGCTGACCGACACCGACCTCCTGCTCGTCTCCAGGCCGCGGCATGGACGCCGGAGCCCGGCCTGTTTCCTCTGAACACCGCGGGTCCGGTTCGAGCGGCGATCCGTACTGAAGAAGATGATAATAATGAATGTGATGAAGATGATGGCGGTGTGCAGTTAGAGCTGCGGAGCGGAAACAAACCGCAGACTGAATCCGTGCGCGGAGCGGGAGCATCGCGCTCCGATGCAGCAGAAAAATCGCCATTGTTTGGATGCGCAGCAGACTGAGAGGAAAAACCCGGACTGTAGAGAGACTGTTTGACTGAGAGACACCATGCTTTCACCGCTGCTTCTGACGCTGTGTCTGCACTGCTTCACCCAGGTAAGGACGCCTTTTTTCGGGTAAATCTTGAGTGTTTGGCGCTGCTGCTGCTGCCGCCTGTCTGGATGTCATGAAGCAGCTGCAGGAGCCTGCGAGGCTTTGTTTTCTCTAAACAGAGCAGATCAAATGGATGTAGGCTAACAGAGAAGTTACATAAGAGGTGATTAAAGAGTATTTAAGTGTGTGCTGGTGGAGGAGCGGTGAGATGGACGCGTTGTGGCACCGCAGGTCGGGTTGTGAGGCAGCCAGCAGCTCGTTTGGCCCTGCAGAAAGTGGGTCAGTCGGCTGCAGCCTCAGTGATTCCCTGCATGTCTGTCAGCATCACTGAGGATCACACACACACACACACACACACACACACCAGACAAACCTCATCTGTCTGAGGAACAACAGGACTTTACTGCAGCTGATGGTCATTTACCTGCACAGGTGTGATGCAGCCCACCTGAGTCCAGTTGTGTATTTGTGTAGTCTTTGTAGGAAACACCACCTTTGGCTGGAGCAGGTTTGCCTGAGGCCGTGTACCGTGCAGCTCCCTGTCACAGTCTGTCTGAGTCCTTCAGCTGATGCAGTTTAAACTGTTTTTATCTGTGAGATGATAAAAACTGTGTTTTAAATCAAAGGTGGTCACCAGGGAGGTGGTCCAGTGTGGCTGTACTGGTTTGTTTCTGAATGGGAGACACGTGATTTATTTTCATGTCAGAAAACAGTAAAAAGTAGTTCCCAACATGAGGGTGAGGACCCCGCCAAGGGGTCGCAAGAGAGATCTGAGAGGTCAGTTAAGAAAAGCAGAAAGAAAATATCTGCCACACAAAATTATCTTCGATTTTTCAGACATTTAGAGGGCTGCAACTAACCATTAATATACCAATTACACCAGTTATGAATACAGTGTAATACAACAGTCCTGCAATAAAAGGTTGTAATATAATAATTCAGCAGCACAAACTCCGTCAGTGACCATAAAGAAACTGAACATTACAGCCTTCATGGAGGGTTTATTACAGGACTGTTGTATTAGCGAGCTGTACCTAATAAACTGGACACTGAGTGTATTTTCACTGACAGTATGAATACTTCATGTCGTGAAATAAAATACACGACATTTAAGAGAAATAAAGACTGAAATGGAGTCGGTGAAGCTGATGGAGGGTCAGAGACTGCAGCTGGAAGATAACAGAAAAGGTGTTTTGTTCTTTAATCTGATTTAAATCATCATTCTGTCGGTTTCAGACTGTTTTTATTCAGATGAAGTTCTTGTTCGGCTGTTTGTGTTTTACTGGAAAACGTTTTATCGGTTAGTTTTCAGCAAAGTGTCAAAACGTCTCAGATAACATCCAGCAGCAGGTCCAGCTTTCATTTCTTTTATTTATGATTCAAATATGCTGCGAAAACAACATGTAAGCTGTTTAAATACAGCTCTGATTGAGGGATATCTTACATTTTATATTTTATATGCTTTCAGTTAGTTAGTTAACTGACAGAAAATTAATCCCCAACAATTTTTGTAATCAGTTAATTGTTTTTTTTATATAAAATTTAAGTTGACAGTGAAAAATGACTTTAACTATCTTGAGCAGCAGTTCAAAACCCCAAAATATTCAGTTTAATCAGACATTTAGAGAAAAACAGAGAATAATAATCATTCAGCACTACACGGTTACATGATAGATTCTGTTTTTATATTTGACGTTAGATCAGCTAATAGTATATTATTAATATCATCTTTCTTTCTTTCTTTCTTCGAGCCGTCCGTTCTTTACTTCACTATGTTCGGTTTTATCTGATGCTTTGAGTTTCCAATTTCCTCCTTATATCCACCACAGTGATGATTCATATCAAACTGAGTGATATTCTCCTGGTTTCTCTTCTTACTCTCTAAACACACCGTCAGAGAAGTCACTTCTCATATAATTGGTTTAATATATATTATTGGCATTTTTTATTAGTGAGAAAGTCTTTCTCTCAGTCCGCAGCAGGTACAGTGCTCCATGTTTGAGTCTGAACCAGGATTATCTGGACCAGATCTGGATCGTTACATTGAAAACTGGCATTATAATAATATATTTTATTTAAAGAGCGCTTCACAGGGCTGAAAAAGATCAAAGGGAACTAAAAACACACATCACATTTAGTTTTTCCTGCGGTGTCGTTTTCCACTTAATAATAATAATAATAATAATAATAATAATAATAATAATAATGATGACGACAAACTGCTGTAGAGTCACGTCGGACAACTGAAGCTGAAGATATCAGATATCATGAATCGTTAGCTAACACTACCCAACGTAACGTTAGCTAACATTAGGGATTCACAGATTGACGGGACACGCTGCCGTCAGCTCTGAATGTTTCTGATGTCGTTTCAAATGTAGAAACCTTAAAATGTTGACGTGATGAGCTTAAACCTGCAGTGTGAAACTGTTGTCTCCCCCTGCTGGCAGTGAGAGTAATTACACAAACACTGTGGATGCGTGTTTATGATGCATGCCTACGTTACGTAACACTCGTAGCCCCGGAAAGAAAGAAATGCTTCGGAAATAGTTACAAAAATACAGAGAAATTTCCACAGTTAAAGACAATAATCATTATTTAGGTAGAGTAGATGTAACAGCTACACATACTACTCCAAATATTTTACAAATACCAACCTGTCCAAGAGCAGTAACGCCACATCCTGTCTGTCCTCAGTCCTTTCTCTTCTTTCAGTGCTCTACAACGAGGAAAAGCTCCTCCAATGGTTATCTGTGTTTGTCCTTACTGATCACATATATCACCTATGACGCCTCATTACGTAGGTTATGTAGCCAGCTGTTCCTACGGTGGCAAGTTTACATTATTTAACTACATCATCGCAAACTTTTACCTTTTTAGCTGTTTCAAAAAATGAAAGGATGTTTTGCTGTTAGCTCGTCTTCACTAGCTAACGTTAGCTCGCTGTAGACTGGAGAAAAAATAATTTAATTCACGCAAAGGCTACCGGAAACGTTTAAGGTGGAATGTTTTCTCGCATTTTACTCAAGGCATCAAGTTGATGTCACCTTAAACACCTTAAATGTCAATATGTCAACTCTGGCCCTTTCATTTGTTTTTATTAAAGCCTCTCTTTCATGACAGACGCTTTAGTGATGATTGGATCTTCAAGTGTGTTTATGAATTTCAGCCGGATTATGTGAACTGAGAATATTCTGTTTCCTCACTTGAAGGAAAACAGTACTGCGTACCAGTGAGTACCAGTACACTTTGAACACTAGAGTCTAATGAGAGACGTGGACAAAAATCAGACTTCAGGGATTTTCATTTTTATTGAAACGAAAACGTCTATAAAATGTGCAAAAATCACATCAAATAAATTACAGCCACAGCCCATAAAAACGAATTAGCTCATATGTAGGAGAGTCCAAAATGGAGGAAACTATTGTAGCTTATTAGCTGTGTTGTTAACATCCAGTTTTATTGAAACTCTCCGGTGCAGAGACCTGGTTTACACCCAGTTAAGAGACAGGAGGACATCACACCGATAGAGCTTTAATAAACTGTGTCATCTTATTGTTTCGTTAGCAACTGAGCTAACGAATTTACTCACTGACAGTTTGCAAGCCTGTAAGCTTTGGATCTCAGGTCAGGTTTGGGTTTAAGTCGGTTCAGTTGGGTCGGGTCTCTGTTTAAGGACGATGCTCTATTGAACTCTACTGAAGACTGAAACAGAAAAATGCACTTCTGTTAAAATCCCAGTTTGAGCTGGTCTGAATGGGTGCTCCTGTTCATTAAGACACATCAGGAGTTTAAAACACTATTTCTTTTATTTATAACGATGACATGTGACAGGCAGCGGTTGTGATGCTCTGAACGCCTCGTACAACAACAATGACCGGAGTGTCCCTGTGATCCCCGACGCTGCTGCTTTTCATGGTGATTAGTGTGATAATGATCTTATTACCACCATGTGAGCTCATTAATGCTCTCTGGCTGCTGGCGGGTTAAACTGAAAAAAACTCCTCAAACAACAGCCACCAGAGCTTCGACCGGAGATCGAAGCTCTAACACCAACTATCTGATAATGAGATTATTAATATTATAAATCCAAACACTGTTAAATGTGAGCTAACAGGAGAAATGTGACCTTCAGGATTCAGGTGAGGATTCAGTAATGATGAAGGCACATTTCCTGCTCAAACAAGTAGTGAGAGGCAGAAATATAACTGAGTACTGGCGTTAACTTTCATAATCATTTGTTCACATCAGTATTTCATGTTACGAATCAGTAGTTACCCTCAAGTTAATAATGTTGCCTGATTAATTCCCACAAATGCTTCATGTTATGTAAACTGCTGAATCAACGTCAGAGTAATATGATGGTGTTTATCATGAGTGATAAACTGTCAGCTGTCACTCATTTTTATGTCGTACCGTGAAGCCCTACATGATGTAACTTAAAACTTAAAGCCGCTGCACACTGGGTCTGAATTTATATTCCAACGTGCACCAAGTTCAACACGAAATTGTACACTTTTCACTTTTTCCCAGTTTCTTTCATTGAAAACTTTCCATACGTCTGTGGAGTCTCCCAAACTCAAGCTGTGATGATGTTTTCAAGCTTCTTAACAAAAGAAAAAGAAAGTCTTGAGATAAGTTGAGCCAGTCTTGGTGAGAAGAGAGAGGATGGTGAGTTTGACCGACTTCTCAGTCATTTAATGTTTAACGAACACAGATTTCTTTAGTCAAACGCTCATTTATGAAGAAACAGCACAACTCTCTCTCTTTGGTTTTCAGGAAGCAACGTAAACAACGATTTAACCACCTGCCTGTTTCCATACGAATATCATGTAGGTAAATTCAAACTTTATGGAAATACTTTTAGCATCACGTAATATTTTTAGGGCTGTTGGCTCTTTAAAGCTCCACCTATTCAACAGGAGAGGAACCCCAGCACACATTTTATTTTGAAATACATACATACAAAGTATACAGTCTGTTAGCAATGAACTGATTATCTTTTATTTCAGAACACCTTGTTCTGCATTATCTATCTGAATATTATAGAAATAATCAATCAAACCAGGCGGTGGAACCACCGTGACATTTTTGTTATTAGAAATAGCTGCTACTGAAAGTAATTCTAGCTTTGGTGATTAAAAACTCATATCAACATAATACACTGATGCATTTGAGCTTCATTTATTATTTCATTTAACAAAATGAACACTGAGATTAAAAATCGTTCTGAACATTTGGAAAACATGATTTCAACATGCAGCTGAATCCCTCGTTTCATGCAGAGCCAGAGAGCTTCACGGCTAATGTTGCTAACGGAGAAGAAAGCAGCTGCCAGCTCTGGTGTTCTGCCATGTTGGAGACCTTCAGTCCTTTCTGTGTTTGCCAGGCAGGATAATGAGCCCAAACAGGTCATTAATGAAAAATGCATCAATGACTGGACACTTTATGTACCGAAGGACAAGAGAGGAAAGGAAAACGACCAAATCCAGCGTGTGAAAGCAGATCAGGATCATCCGCTCGAAGCTTCTTCCTGTTTCTGAAACCAGAGATCAGAAGAAAACACAGTTTCCACTGAAGCTGCCAAAACCTGAAGCTGAGAGATAACAGGCTTTACGCTCCGTCTGTCAAATGCAAATGTAGACCAGAACTTCAAACCAGTGTGCTTCTAAAACAAGCTGACTGATGAGTTGTTGTGAGTTTCTGATACTGTAGCTTAGTTTGGCAATTTAACCTTTTAAATAATCAGCAGATGAGCTAAAGAGGGTTTAAAGGCATTTCCACTGTGTCTGAGTCAGAGCTTCTGTTGTTTCTTGCAAACCAAAGACAAAACAAAACTTTGCTGTCAGAAAGGAGCATTTTTGTCAATGAAAATCTGTGTTTAAAGACAACAACATGAGTTTGTTGTTGTTTCTCAACCAGACACTCAAACTCACCTTCATCTCGTCACCTTGCTGATATTGTTTGAACCCCAAACTTAGTTTTTCATTTTTAGATGCATGAAAAGCAAAATATCAAAACATCCTCAGAAGAAGTTGGACTGTTGCTGATGAGTCACGAAAAAAGTGTGAAAAGAAATCGAACATGAAAAAGAGCCTCCTGTCGGTGTGAATAGTTCCTGTGTGAAATCTACGCAGACAAATTTTCCGTATTTGACCTGATGTTCAACAGTTCTGAGACTCAGTGGAGAGTTGATTTTATTAGAAGCTTTTTTCTTTTAGCTTCATGAGCTGGTTGAAAACTGTCTCCAGCTCACTTTTTAATGTTTCCGGCTGACACGTTTTGCCTTAAATATGCACCTGATGAGTGATTATTATCCTCACCAGCTGAGGATCTGTGTAGGAGACATGGAAATAAAGAAACAGCACATTGTTCTTGTATTTCAGAGTATAGTTCAGCCTAATACAACTGTATCATAAGAACAAATGTAATGTTTTACTCTTCAGATGTCTATGAATAGATTTAATAGATTACTTGGACAAACAACACAGGGGTAGATTGATGCTTTATTGTTGCTGATAGTTTACAGTACAGATCAGGAGGGAGCAGAGGGGCGTACTACGACGTGAGATTAATGGGTTAACAAGGTGTGTTGAGCCTAAAGAGTTCAGTGTCACGACGATGGCTCTCTTTTAACCTGGCTAGATCACCATGGTAACCGATGCTGCACCTCTAACCTGCTCTGGAGGAGGTGATGTTCAGAGTTTCAGTTTCGGCTATAAAAAGCACCAAACTTTAACTAATCAATTCTTTTGGAAATGGAGTCATCCCGCGGATATTAACCCTTTAAATGTTACACAGCAGATCATCCACACTAACAGAATGATGAAGGCTCAGTATACACTCTGGATTATGGTTCTATGTTTGGTCCCCGTTTTACACTGCTGGTACCGCAGCTAATAGAACACCGATTAGAAAATTGATTAGTCTATTGGTATTTATCACAGATAATATTCAATCAATAAAACTAATTTCACTTTGATTTGGCCAAAAACTAAAGTGATTTCCACGTCCCCTTCATTATGGGACGGAGTCAGTGAGTATAAAGTTTAAATCTACTGTATCACGTTTAAAGCTTCAGAGCTCCACAATGTGCAGCTGTCACGTTAGAAATAAACAGGAGGCACTGAGAGAGCATCGAGGGGTAAAATGAATATATTAACTTACAGTAATGCCCCATTTTATGGGAACGCGCACAGAGCCTGAAGAAGAAAACCTGGTAAACAAAGAAAGTTGATAACCACCGTTGTGATACCCGTTAACGCTGATTGGGGCTGATTTTGTCGAGCCAGCTAACGCACACAAAACGTGGCTGTGTCGAACTTGCTTCGTAGTTCACCCCTCAGCTAACGTTAGCTTAAACTCTGATACAGCATCATGCACACAGCAGATGTCCCAGTCCTGAACTGAGCTGTTTTTAATGTAATCTGTAACCGTACACAGTAATGTAATCTGCTAATGACATGCTAACTCTTAGCCTCGGAAGTAACACTTGGTTACTACTGTGGGTAATAAGCTAGTTAGCCGGACATGCTAACGTTATCAGCTTACATTGGAGCAGACAAACACTGTTTAATTAACATTTCTCACACCTTCGCTCTCGTGTTTTTAGATTTGGAGAGGAAATATGATCAATTAAGTAATTTTGCTCTAATTACTACTTTCATGATTCATCAATCAGCAAATATAAAGACCACCGACTGAGTCATTTGTAATGATTATCAGTCTGATCTGGAACCTAATTGATCAGAGCAGCCGTAATGTTGTCGTGGATGTCGATCAGTTAAGAGGAGGAGTTATTGATTAGCTCATGGCTTCCTGTAGTGGATGTTTTAAAGGCATTTTAAAGGTCTGTCTCCTGTCCTCTCTCTGCTGGAGACTCAGGTCCTGGTTATTGTAAAGGGGGGGTTGGATAAGCAGCCATTGTTGTGGCCCTCATTGAGCTGAGGGCGGGTGGGCTCCCCGGTGAAGACTTTTTGTTTTCTGTTTGGAAGGAGGGAGCTGCTGTCAGCACTGAACACAGGCCGCCGCTCATTCCTCTCAGTTTACTTTGATTAAATGCCAGAGGAGGGTGGAGGGAAGGAGGCACCTCATCACTGCAGCAGTTTTTCTTTAATTACCTCCCTGTTTTCATTCATTAAAGCTGTGTTTGTGCTGTGGAGGAGACTGTTCTGTCAGAGAAGGTGTAAAACTGCAGCGTCGGACAAATGTGAAGAATCAGTTTACACGTTTTTATTTAGAGCAGATCAGATTTCAGCCAATGTTTCAGCATGTGAGAGCTTCATGGGGTTAATTCAGTTTGTAGAAGGGCTGTTTGATGAATATTGAGAGCCTCATTATCACCTAATCATCAAAATACCATGTTTTGCTAACAAAATAATAATAAATGTAACGTATTTTATCTACAGCGGCATCTCTAAAGTCTTGGTTTGAGCTCTACAGAGCTGACTACAGACAACCTACAACATGTAAATCAGACAGACTTGAGTTGGAAGGTGGATTTTTTCATTTTGAACAGACTTCCACTGTTCCCCGTCTTTGTGCTAAGCTAGGCTAAACACATCCCGCACACCGGTTAGCTACAAAGAAAAATACCTCATATATTTGATGTTTTGTCTGATGTTTAGTTGGTTTTCTCACTTACTGTTTGAAGCTACCACAATATGAGTCATTACTACAAACAGCTAGCATAATGTTGTATATGGTTTATCATCAAACTAGCTACAACCAGCTGTTATGTTAGCAGATTGTTCTGTGGCTACACAGGCTAGCAGTTTCCCCCTGTTCCCAGTGTTTTTGCTAAGCTAGGCTAACCACACATGGACTTAGGGCTGGACGATATGGCAAAAAATATTATAATGATGTTTTTTTCCATATTGATCAATATCGATATTTATCACGATATATAATTTGATAATGCTGCCAGTTTGAAGAGTATCCTGATAAACCAGAGGGGTCATTAGTTAAACTTTAGAATATAGTTTAACATAGAAAATAGCATAACAAGTAAACATTTAACAGCGCAAACATGCTTTATCTGACAAAACAAGTTGTCTCGCCCTGTAACTCATGAAGATAATGTAAATAAAACTAAAAGCTGTGACTGCTATCACAGCTGATTGTTGTTTCGGTAACGTTACAGCCCCGCGAGGCCGCCAACAGCAGAAGAACCACGAGGACGTTGGGCAGAACTTGTTGGCGGACTAACATGGCCCACGTTCTCATGCTCTGTGTGGTCGCTGGGTTGGGACCTGTTCAGGTGATGGAAAAGATTTGTTGTGTTTCCCGTCTTGGTCGGCACCGACCGACGACAGATTTTGCAGACCGTCTTAATGTGCGCTTCGTCGCTTTTGAGATATCCAAACCACTTCCACAGAATTAACGTGTTACCTTTTTGTCAACAGTTTCCTCAGCTTTGTAGGATAACGTGAGTTCACTTTCACTGACTGGCTGTTTATTTCTGCTCTGTGATAGGCTGTTAGATTTATCCATATCGAGTAAGAATGTCCAACATTTATCATCGTTATCGACGTAAATTCGTTTCAGAACCCGTATCGAGATTTTATCGCCCAGCCCTGCGTGGACCTGTGGTCTGTGATGACTAATTGTCTGTCAGATACTTTCTGCTGTAGCTGTTGTGTAACTTGTCTTTGTTGTTCTGCTCATCTCTAACTGAACCGGTCCGTTTGGCTGTTTGTCATCATCTGTCTGTGTGTTTTTGTGTGTTTTTGTGTGTGTTTAGTGTGTGTGTTGGTATCCAAGCAGCAGTTTGAAGCAGAAAGAATAAACTCAGTGTTTTCCTCTGCGTGCCTAATTCACTCTGATTAAACTCTGGCGCTCATGCGAGCCTCGGCTCTAATCGGGGCCTCGGTGGGACCTTTCCCTCCGTCTGTTAACTCACCAGACCACATTGATTATATCCTCAGATTATTAGTGCACTTTCACATATGGGGATTAACCCTGACAGTGATAATCCAAACAGCACTTTAAACTGCCTGTTGTCTTCCTCACTGAAGTTTCAGCTACGTTACCCAGCCGTGTGTTTGTTAAATCAGCTTGTCTGTACATTTTTAAACTCTCTCCAGAGAGTGCAAAGCTTTTATTCAAACAGATTTTGTACTTTAGGTACTGCAAGGCTGCTGAATTACACCTAACAGTGGTGTTAAGAGGCTTACTGCAGGATTAAGGAAATGACTGCCTTTACATTACAGCCCATGATTGGTTTTACTGGTTCAGAACAAAACATTAAAAACCCACAACCTTAGTGATTTATTCACATAGAAATGTCATTTACACTTAAATCTGACAGTTACTAATTACTACGTGATTAATCATTGGATCATAATTGTCTTGTAATTATTGTTTAGTGTTTGTAGTTAACATGTTCACTTTACATATTTACAAAATAAAAGCTCCTGCCCTGGCACATCAGGTAATGCAGCACTTGGCATGTTAGCTAAGCTTACATTAGCTTGATCACTTTAGTCTGAGTTCATTTGACATGTTTACGAGTTTGTTTCATCGTAGCTACGAGCAGCTGAGCTGAAAAACCTCTTCATGGCAGCCTCCTAGTTGTGTTTCAGAGTTGGAGATCATTTCTAAAAGCTATGATGTCTTCCACTTAGTGGGAAAAAGCACAGACGAGGTGAAATGGCTGCAAAGCTAGTTACATCTAAAAAAGATCGAATATTTATCGACAGAAAGTTAGCTGGTGACTATTTTGATAATTGATTCATCGTTTATGTAATTTTTTAATCAAAAATGCCAAACATTGCCTTGTTCCAGCTTCTTAAAAGGATTTGCTGCACTTTTTTGTCTTATGTGACAGTAAACTGTCGATCTTTGAATTGTGGACTGTTTGAAGACGCTATCTTAGCCTTTAGGAATGTAATGGACATTTTTCACTATTTTCAAACATTTTTTAGATCACTTAATTAATTAAGAGTGATTAATTGAGAAAATAACTAATGGATGAATTCCTGAAAGTAATCGTTAGCTGCAGTCCGAGTCTCAGTTCATTCAACTGGTCGTTTTCAAATATGGAAGAAATTCGTTAGAATTCGTTAGAAAGAAGCAGCCTTTATGGATTGTGGTTCTGGTTTTGTTGAGTTGGATATCTGCTTTATATTTAATTTCCTATGATGCTAAATTATAAGTGTTTTTGCTTTAGGTTTGGTAGCAGCACCAGCAGTGTCATCTTTGGAAAAATCGTTCACAAAAACACTGTGGACTTTTTTCTGCTTTAAGTGGGAAAATTATAGAGGCAAGACCTCCATATTACAAGTTTAGAAACAATTTGAGTTTTGTGTTCATGGGAAATTGGCTCACATTGTTTTTTGAATGAAGGAAAGAACTGTCAGTCATCTTTTGTAAAGCCCAAAGAAATGAAGTCTTTCTCCAGCTAACACGACCATTTTCCTGTAGTGTTGCACTGCTCTGTGTGAAAGTTCATTTTTGACCTTGGAAACAGGAGTTTGACACAAAAACAACAACTGGTCTTTAACTGAGCAAACTGAGATGTGATTAAAGACTCAAGAGAAACTTAGTAAGTGGACCTCGAGTTAAACTTTTTCTTTTTTGCTCTAAAATTTTTGCTCTAGTGTTGCTCTGCTGTTATCCAGCCCCAAAAACAGGAAATGTCGACCTTACTGGGCTCATTCTTCGTCTTCTTTGGAAAACGTGTTCACAAATACCAAGTGGACTTGTTTTCTGTTTTATATACGTAGTGGAAGGATAAATTCAAGCACAACTAGCTTTCAGTTTTAGCACTACAAAGCAAGACTACATCTTATGAGCTCAGTCTTTTTCAGAAAATGGTCTTCAGCTGAACAAATGGAGATGTGGTTAAAAGCTCCAGAAAAAGCTGGTAAGTGGAACTTGAGTTAAACTTTTTTGGGCCAAACTTGATTTTGGTGATTTGTTTAGAAACAATTTGATGTTTCCAGCAAGTGACATGTTGTTTTCTAAATAAGGGAGAGAGCTGTCAGTCATCTGTTGTAAAGTATAATGAAATGAAGTCTGTCTCACCAAACCTCATTGAGAAAAGTGAAGATTTTGCCCTAGTGTTGCTCTGCTCTACAGCAGGATAGAGAAGTGTTGTAAAATGCCGTCAGCGTGGACCTGTTCAGTCTCATTCATAGTCTAATGGACTCTGGAGGTCCCCGTCCTCTCCTAGTTGGAGCTGTCAAAGGTCCGTCCTCTCTCCGAGGCCCCCCCACCGCCCTCCACAGAAGAAAACAAAAACCTGGAGGTTTGCATGATAATGTTGGCAGCTGCCCGGGGGCGACGCCTCCTGACCCCCCTGCTCTCCGCTCATTCACAGGGTCAGATACTCCATTCATTCATCAGCTCTGCTGCCTGAAGAACGCCTGTGTGTGTGTGTGTGTGTGTGTGTGTGTGTGTGTCCTCATGAGGATAATGTTGGTTTTCACTTCTTCGCTTCTACATTAAGAACAAAGATTGATGAAGCTCCATTTACTCACTATCAGTGGTGGAAAGTACTGTAACTAAGTACATTTTTGAGGTACTTGTACTTAACTTGAGTATTTCCAGTTTATGCTACTTTATACTTCTACTTCACTACCTTCATTTAACAGCTTTAGTTACTTTGATTTACAGACGAAACATGTGATCAGCTTATTAAATATGAAGCTTTGTTACAGATTAAAGGCCCCACAGACCCTCACAGGTGTTTTCAGGTATGTTGCTGATTGGACCAATCAGGTTGAAGCTCTGCAGGGATTATGAGGTCATCATGTACTTAGAAGAACGATAAAGTTGTCCTCAAAACAAAACTAACTGGAGCCTCTGAAGTCCTAAAAAATGTTTAACTTGTTGTACACGATAATAACTCGTGTGTACAAATTATGATTTTGTGTGCAGAAGATAAAAAAATGTATCGTCTTTCGGGACCTTGAAGGCTCCAAAATTTGACATTTTTGCATAGTGAGTACTTAAGTACTTTAAGTACATCTTGCAGGTAAATATTTACGTACTTTTACTCAAGTAGAATGTGGAATGTAGGACTTTAACTCAGGACAGAGTATTTTTACACTGGTATTGTTAGGTAAATGATCCTGGTACTTCTTCCACCGCTGGTCACTGTACAGAACATTCAAAAAGTATTCAGACCTTCACTTTTACATTTTGTTTTATTGAAGCTTTATGCTAAAATCGTTTAAATTAATTTTTTCCCTCAATGCGAAAACAGGATTTTTGCTAATTAATAAAACAGAAATATCTGAAATATTAAACATAATCTCACAAAAATATCTACAACTTGTGACATCCTCAGCGGATGATGGAGTTGAGTCCAATCCAATCCAATTCAACATGCTTCACAGAAGACTGACAAGCTGATAATAAGACAGTAAACCAGTAGAACAATTTGAGACTAGTGCACACGAGAAATAAAAATTATAATATTAAAATGGATCAAAATAAAGAATAAAAGTAAAAGACATAAAGACAATAAGAAGTAGAATAAATAACAGGAAATGAAAACATTTTAAAATGAACACAATAAAATAAGACAAAAATTAGTTGTGGCTGAAAGCTTCAGAAAAAAAAGGTGGACCTTGTGTTGGTGAGGTGCAAAGTGGGATTTCTTATCTTTCAGGTTATTTCAATGTGTATATAAATTCCCTCTGATCGTCACAAAGAGCTCATGTAAATATATCGCAGTGATTTTCTTCACCTCGACCTTGTGTATCACTTGTGTGCAGCTCATATAAACCTTTGAATAAACAGGACAACATTAGCATACAGTCCCTGCTGCCCCGGAGGCTCTCTGCTCTCCACCGTGTCCATGGTAATCCTGGAATCAGACAGACATAATGAGCATCTCCTCCTACCCCAAATGTGTCTCTCCTTTCATCTCTGTTGCCATGGCGACAGCAGAGCAGCAATGAATTGAATGAATTGGTATGGATTTTTTTTTCCGGTCTCTGAGCCGACCCCCTCAGGATGATGTCTGATAGTTCTTGTGTGATGACGACGGCCTGATGCAGCATTACTGAGTCTGTTTGTATTTCTACAGGATCTCTGTCTTTCACCTTCGACCCACTGCTTACTGAGGCTGAACGATATGCAAAAAAAATCATATTGCGATTATTTTGACAGATATTGTGATATGAGTCCCGATTTTAGTCGGAATTTTTGAATTTAATTTTCACTGAAAAAAATACAAAAATGATGATGATGTGATTTTTGCTGCATGTTCCCTCACATCTGGAGAATCTGATTTGTAGGCCGGGGCATCTCTGTAACACCACCTTCATTTAAATGGTTTGTTGTGACACATTTTACCTTTTATCAAAATATTGCAGCTGCTGCACTTTGGATATTGCAGTTGGCCATATTGTGATTTTGATAATATTTCCATTAATCGATCAGCCCTACTGCTTACTGAGGTAAAGTTGTATTTTGTTAAGTCATACTAAGATGGAGCTAGGCTAGTAGTTTACACCGTCCTGCTGCTGTAAAACACTCACTAGAACAACAAATGTGAATTAATCCGCTGCTGAAAATAGTCCCCAATAAATGCACTGTTTCCTCCTGTTTTAGTAAAGTTTGATTAAAAGTATAGTGAGCAGCTGTTTTAGGAGATTACTGAGCCTTTTTTAAAAATGAAACTATATATTTGTGAGGTTTTAGCTATGCTAGCAGTGTAGATTGATTACCATATGATTTTGTACAGACATTCTTGACTTCCAAAGAATGAATCACATTAACTTTGGTGATCCTCTGACTTTTCATCTCGCGCCATCATCAGGTCAATGTGTTAATGTGTCCAGTACTTTGGTTCATGACCAAATCATATGACCAAAACCCGCAGAACTAATGACATTCCCATCATCCTCAGCTTTACTACGTTACATTATGTTTACGTTCGTGCTCTCTGGCTAGGGGACAATAAATAAACTGATGACCCTTTTTTTAAAATCCGGGCCACAGCCCTGTTTGCTGCTGCTACCTGCCTTGGTGGTATCGCTGCTGATATGATTACGTTGAAAACAATGGAAGTTGTGGTGTGAAGTACCTTTAGTCTTGTTGAAGATTTAGGTATTTTGCAGGAACCAATGGGCTTTTAGTTGATTTCGACTAACTAAGAAGGGAAGTCTAAAAGTATTGAGAGATGGACTAACACATTGATTTGATTCTGCACGTGAGATTTGTTGAAAATAAGAAAAATATTAGAGCTAAATTAATTAGCAGGAAGATATAATTGCAAATCATCTGCTTAAAAGAGAAAAGATATATTATGTCTACTAATTTTGTAACCAAAGGGCAGCATGTAAACAAAGAAAAGAAGAGGGCCCAGAATCGAGCCTTGAGGTACACCAGATCTCTAAAAGCATTGTTGATTTTGGTCATGTTGACAATAATATAAATATATTATAACATATCCTAAAGGACATTGTGTCAGTGCAGTGTTTTCACCACAAATAAAGTCAACTTACCAGTTTAATGTACCAGTTAACTCTCCTACTGTCCTCCATTTCTTTTGAGCCAGTAAATCTGTCAGTAACTCGTCAGGTGTTTTCCACCTCGCCTCCTCCCCTTATTGTCTGACTTCATGTCTCAGGACCTGTTCTCTCCAAATACCACCGCACCATAATTAAACCAGAGTGGCGGCTCGGCATTTTAAAAGGCCAGCAGAGGAGAGTACGGGGCTTTATGTGGGCGATCGTGAATCACCCCCCTTTAAAGACAGAGAGAGAGAGAGCCCGAATCGTTTTATTGTAAAATTGCCTCCCATGTACTGAAATATTTGTCATCGGCAGACCTGAAAGAAATAGAAGTGAAACCATAAAAAATAAAATATGGAGGCATGTTGTTGAACGAGGTGGAGCTTTGAGGTCTAAGATCATTGTCAGGGGGTTTTACAGTGACAGGAGGCGTCACTCTGTCGGGAGGAAAGAATACGGGGAGTTTTATCAGCTATAGTGAAGACGGTTTACGTGTCTGTTGGCACTTTAACGCTGTGAGAATAGTTTTCTTGAGCTGATTGCTTTTAGTTTTCTTTTAGTCTGTTTACTACAAATTGTGTACACTTTTGATTACATTATGCTGCTGACTTGGAGTGAACAAAATCTATGAAATGAAGAGTAATTGTATTAGTTGGTAGTAACCACACCGTCCGATTAAAAAAACTTCAGTTTACTGTTCAAGTTACTCGATTGACGCCTCATTAAGCTGTACACTCCTTGGTTACTGTTGCTAGAGCACGTTGAGTTTCGCATTCTAAAAAGTTTAGAGTCGAGTTTAAAGTGTTAAAGTTATAATCCTTGTTGCCGTGGTAACGGCAGCAAAATGAACGCCTTGTGACAAATATAATGAGTTTCCTGTGACTGTTTCACAACAAAAGCCCCACAGTGTTTGTCCAGTTGAAGAGCAGTAGTAAGAAATGTTGTGTTAGCATTACCAGTAAGCTCATCCAGCTCTGATACGACTGGAGGAGAGTGAACAGTGAAGCTATAATCAATCAGATCAAATTACAAACAAGAATTACATACTGCATCACTTCCTGTCAGACGTGGTTTAAACACAGTGAGGAGACAGGAGGACATCATACTAATACAGCTTTTAATAAACTGGGTCAGCTGTTAGCGACCGAGCCAAACAAGTTAGGAAGCTTGTTTATGAAATTGCACAACTTGAACTTGAGGGGAATTCAAACCACATAAATTCAAATTAAATAATAATAATATTAAATAAAATTCAAAATATAGTGGCCTTTTTTTTGCTTTTGTTGGTTTGTCCACAGTGTGTATTTGAGACAGAGCTGTTCTCACAAACACATGAAGAGTTCAGTTTATCTGTTGACAGAGAACTGAAATATATTTTCTTTCCAAGGGCGCTCTGGATTTAGGTCAACTCATGCAACAGTGTATATTCTGTGTGATGAAGAGACTAAACAAAGGAGAAATTCACTAACGGACGAGTGTACATCATGTTTCTGTCCTCGGCCATCTTCACTGTGACACATTTATTAAAGAGACCTAAACAGACCAAACACTGAGTCCTTATAATGTCCTCTGGAGAAATAATATGTTATATATACAGTATATATATATATATAAATATTTAACATTCCCAAACGTCCTCGTGGACAAGTTGTTGTGATAACTCCCAGCATGCCTCAGTGCAGCACATGTTTACCGACTCTGGGTTTCACTATGTGACACTCAGATTAGAGAAGTGGGTCAGAATCTCTGCAGATGGATTATCTCCTGATCTACAGAATAAGAGTCGATATAAACTCTGTTTGGTTCCACAATGTGTTCGTCTGTCCTGAAAATCTGTTTCATGTCCACATGTGTTTGTTTTTGATACAGAAGAACATTAATCCACTCACAACAATCCCTGGAAAATCTGCTGCAGCAGCCGTAACATGCAGGTTTAAATTACTCCTGCTGCAAATATTCAGATGTAAACTGTTTATCCTAATGGATAAATACCACATAATGGACTGTGGTATCTCAAAGGGTTTTAATGGCTTTTGTCCATATATTAAGATGTTGTTGTTTCCTCATAATTAGGATTATTGTCATCATTATTTCTCGTTCTCATGAACATTTTCTCGGAATTATCATAGTGTTCTTGTTATTGTGAGGTAAAGATTTCGTAATTAAAAGGCCGTTTTCTTGAAATTATCAGATAATTTTGTAATCAGGAACTAGTTTTCTCGTAATTATGAAATACCTTTTGTATACTCACTGTTTTCATGCTGATCTAACTGGAAACAGACGGCGTGAAGGATCTTGACTTGACTTCTTCGATTTTTAAAGTAATATAATTTTAAAGTGATAATAAATTCACTTCCTGAGAGATTCAGTTACTATTTCATAATCAGCAATAAGTGCTGAAGCAAACAGCAGATTATTGATTAGCTGACTGACAGGAAATGAATGAAGTGGTGTTATTGCAGCATCCAATGACGGAGCATTTTGTGGAGGGAACTTTAACTTCGCTGTTTAACTGAAGAGAAAAAAAGTGAATGAAGAATCTTTCTTTAGAGATGTTTAATTGGAAATAACTGATCGGTGTGAGATCAGTAGATTTGAATCATTAAATGTGTAATTGTTACCTTGGTGACGCCCTCGCCAGCTTCTTCACGTCCAGCACATCCTCTGATGTCACTGTCTGACATTTTTATGTAATTTGTTTTTGCGGGGTCGAAGCTCGGAGACAAACATTATTATTATTACAGTTTCTATCAGGAGCCAGATTTCATGTCGTCACCTTCATCCTGTCAGCAGATGATGCTCAGCGAGGAGTCGACTCTCCTGCTGTCAGATTTAATGAAACAACAGCTGATACCATCAGAGTCACCTGCCTGAAAAACACCTGAACAACAGGAAATCAGCCCCTCTGCTGCTCCGATCAGCTGAGATCACAACAGCTGATATAACTCAGTTTCAGTCAGAGTTCAGGTTGTGGACCGATGAGTGCTGAGAGAAATAATTCGTCTCCAGCGATTAGAATCGATGTTTTCCCAGAGACAGACAGTTTTTTATTGATTGTGTTCAGTAGATATGAAATCAATCAAACTGCAGGACGTCATCTGACATCTTTTCAGAGATGGACTCCTGAAAGATTATATTAGATTTTTTTTCAAATGTTTTAACACTAAAGGGATAAGACTATTCCCAGCAAATACACGGGGCCAGTGGGTAGTTCAGGGCGCCTGGGACTGTGGTGCATTCAGAGTCATTGTGAAACCATCATCAGGTGTATTTTTTTAATTCAAACTGATGGTGGAGGTGACCTTTGTGGCGGTGCGGTCTATTTAAAGGATCTGAATGATTCATGAACCTGCAGGAGAAGAATCACTGGAAATCTGGAAATACAGAAATGTTACAGGAAATTAAATTATACAAGTCAATTAAAGCATTAAGAGTTGAATTACAGGAATATTGTTTTCAGGAACAGAAATAAAAATAATTTGATCAAATATAAATACAGTAGTTCCCCGTAGAGCTGCAACGATTAATCGCGTGTTTGTTGGGTTTCTTTCTTCTGTGTTTGTAAGCTGAGTATATTTTAGTTTTCTTGGTCGGACAAAACAAGACGTGAAGGCGTCACCCTGAACTCTGAGAAACTTTTCACAATTTTCTGACATTTTATGTTAAAAAATCCAAAATACAGATTTTGTCCGGCTCAGGATGTTTGTTGCACGTCATTCCTCTGAAACGTCCAACAATTCTCTTTTTTAGAAATGATTTGAAGTGGTAACTCGAGCTTTGTCACCACATACTGAAACTCCCAGCAGGTGTTGATGTTCTGACTTTATTCTCTTCATGTTTCAGAGTATCTCGGCGTTCCAGGCGTCTGTGAACGATGACGGTTTGATCGTGGCGAAGCTCGAGCGCTCAGACTTGCAGGAGAACGTCACGGCGTACGCAGCTCAGATCTCCGGAGAACCTCGACTGATCCTGGTTCAGTTTGTGAACACCAGCGAGCCTCTGCTGGTCAACACATCGTTTCATGGCCTCTGCTACACTGTGGGACTGCTGGTTAAACTGGGACAGACCTGGTCCAGACCCGTCAAGACTGTATCTGTGCTCACAAGTAAGAAACTGGACGTGACACTGCATTTAATATTTGTACCAGAAGCACATTTGACATGTTTTACATGTGAGTTTTGTGTCTGTAGGTTTTAATAATAATAATAATAACATCATCCAGATGTTTAAAGTCTGACGTGTGTTGTTTTGTCTCCTCAGAGCCTCTCCCTGTCCACAGTGCTCACATATCAGACTATAAGGAGTCTCCAGAGACCGGCGTGGTGTTTGAAATCGAGCCTCCAGCCGTAAACGTCTTCAGCAGAGTCAACATCAGCTACACTGAAGGACAAGAACGACGATCTATGCTTTATAAAGGTACAGATGTTGCTGTATTACAGCTGTAATCAGTATATAAACATGTAATAAATGGTTCATAAAGCACTGTAATGTATCTGTAAGCAGATATAAGGAGTTTTTAAGTGTTTATTAATGTTCAGTATTTGTCAACGATTCTAACTTGATCCTCTGAAGACATATTTTATATTATTACACCTGTTTTACTGTATTTATGTTGTTTACACTTCTGTCTGTCCGCAGGAGGAGTTGTAGTTGTTAACTGTACCTGTAGTCTTTGTCTCCAGATGCGTGTGTATAGTTTTTATTTAGTATCAGATTAAAACAAATCATTCTGTTTTTGTGTGTTTGTAGATTTCTACAAGGGGAAGACGGTGTTCAAGCACTGGTTACCGGGAACGTGTTACCGTAACATCACCTTCCAGCTGATCTCTGAGGCCACAGTGTACCAGACTGCACTGGTTACACACAGTGACATCACACACACACCTCTACACCACAGGACAGGTGAGAAACAACACGGTGACATCACACACACGCACCTCAGGACAGGTGTTATTACTGTTGCAGTGACAGGAAGGAGCATCCATCTGACATTTTAGCAGGAAAAAAGTGAGCGAAAGAAACTCATGTCACTGTAAAAACCACATTTTGAGGTTTATTATGTAGTTTTGACAGTCGTGTGGCAGCGGTAGAGAGGTTTGGAGAAATGCGTCTTTGTCTCAGTTCTCCAACAAACGGGAAAAATCCACTGATATTTTTCCCGGGAAAAAGAAGCAGATTTTGGGAAGAATTTGCAGAAAAACTGGGATCTTAATTCCCAGTATTCAACCATAGTACAGCCTCAGTTTGGTGCTTTAAGGAGGTTCAGTGTTTGAGGTTTTTAGTGAAAGTGTCTGAATCATGAATCCAAGCTCTGAACTGCTGCTTTGTTTGTTTTCAGAGTTTTAACTGATGATTTGTGGTTTGTTAAATGGCGTCCTCTCAGGAGAGGATCATTATAGTAACAGCAGCAGATTAATGAGAGACTCCCGCTGAGTCTCTGTATTATTGATATGATATAAACAGCAGCAGACGTTTCATTACTGTCATCACGTCTCTTCACACTGACTCATGAGGGAAATTTGTCACTTCAATATCTGAACACGATGAGACATTTTAACCAGTTAATTTCCTCAGAGCTGATATTTAATCACAGTATTGAAAAATGTGTGAAATCAACTCGTGTAAACAGAAGTTATTTCTATAAAACACCTTTAATTTAAATCAGCCAGAAATCCATGAATGTGTCCAATAATCTAAAAAACTGTCCTTAATTAACTAATCAATTAAAGAGTTCATGACTTTCTTCTTAATTTAAACATTAACTGTAAATATTTGACAATTCCATTAATGATGAGTTCAGGTGTTTTTAAGGTTTATGTTTATGAACTATTTTATATATTAATATTATATAATATTAATATATATTATAGAATATTTTCTGCTGCCAATTAATGAGATTATAAGAGTTCTTATTCAGTATTCAGGTATTTTACAGATTTAACCACAGTTGGGACAAATTAATGGATACATGAATGTATTAAGATATATTATATTATACTGTATTATAACACAAGGGATTTTTGATGGGTTTCCTGCATAGATTTTCTTTTTTCAAAAACTCGTACAATGTACAAACTGAACATTACAGGCAGGACTTTAATTTTATTAATTTCTTTTAGCGAATTCAGGGGTTCAACCTAAATTAATGAATGGATTAAATAATTATATAGATTATAATATGGAGTTTTCATGAGATTATTTGCACAGTTTAAGGTGGTTTTTAAGGTGCTGTAAAGCATAAATGCCCTGAAATTTCACCTTAACTGAAAAATGAGGTCCCTTTTTAAGGTATAAATGAAGGGATGGCATTCGTGTTCGTGTCTTAAAAACCTTTAATCCGTTAATTTATTGATTAATTTTCCTCTTCAGTGTCCATTAAAAACCTCCTTAATTACACCTTTAATTTGCTTAACTATTAACTGCTGAAATTTTAAGGTTAAAAAAATGAAGGGGTTTGATAGTTTCACCTTTTTATGTCTTGTAGGAACAAATTAGAGTTTTAGAACAAGTTGTTGCCTGAACGTGATAATCATAATAAATCTTTTCTACCTTCGGGATGTTTGTATAAATGAATGAAAAACCAGCAGAGCTTCTGGTTTGTGTCTTTAAATGTTCACCTGTCCCCCTCTGCTGTGGTGTCTCCGTCACAGTGCCCTACCCCCCCCTCAACATTTCCCGTAAGATCGTCCACCTGAGCCAGAGGGCGGCGCCAGGTGGAGCCTCCAACATGGTCCCTCCTGAGGGGGGCGAGGACGGCCGACGAGCCTCCCGTCGAGCCCGGGACGTCCCTCTGATGGAGGAGCAGGAAGAGGAGGAGAACACCTCCGAGGAGGCGGTGGGAGCTTCCACTCAGGTTCCCTTCAGCCCAACACAAAACCTGACAGGCACCAACGCCGTGAGCACCAACCAGACGTCGGAGGCTGAGACTCAGAGCGACTGGCTGGACCCGACCGACCCGTCTCCTGCTGACAGGGAGGACGAGTTCGTGAACGCCGTGGTGTCGGAGTACGAGGACTCCAACGAGCCGGGTTCAGCCATGGGTCTCCCCTCCGAAGCCTCCGTCCTGCCCACTAAACTGCCCCCCATCCTGCTGGAGCTGCGCTGGCTGCCGCCCAAACCCCCCACCAGCTATGACGGCTTCAACATCTACATCTACAGAGACGGTAAACAGGGATAATAATAATAATAATAATAATAATAATAATAATAATAATAATAGTTCCCAAATAGTAATTGGGAACAATTAAGATAAAATTGTGACTCGTTTAAGTGATTTTATTTGATCAAAAACACCAAAAATTCAGTGTTCCAGCTTCTCAAATGTGAATATTTGTTAGTTTTCTGAGTCTAAACTGAAAATCTGACAAAACAAGACTTCTGAATACCTCCGCCTTGGATTTGAGAAATTGTGACAATTATTTTACTATTTTTGGACACTATATAGGCCAAACAATTGATTAATTGAGGAAATAATTGGCAGATGAATCTATAATGAAAATAATTGTCTTTAAGGGATTATACATTTTTACAAAACCCTTCTTTCATTTTCAAAGTTGTCAGATCTGACCAGATATTTGATGTCAACTTTCGGTACAGTTTTCGGGGCTATAAACACTTCGGACGGTACCAAACAATTATTAAGCTTCAATATTATATTATAATAATATTATATTATTATTACAGCACTAATGACACCGTGAAAGTATTAAGATTAAGACAGTATTAAGATATTTAATAGATTTGAATAGATAATGATCGTTGATCAGGTGTCAACATCATATATTAATATCCTATCCTCGTTTTTTTTTCATTCTGTTGTCCAAGATAATAATTGCAAACTGTTAATTAAAATCTGACAAAAATGTTGTGGTTTCAGTTACAAGTTTAATTTTATTTTACGTATGATTTTGTACATGTGCCACATGAACATTGATATCAGACAGTTTTCTTATTAATATCAATGATTTCAAACGTATCAGCCAGCCGTAGTCGTCACCTACAGCTGGTAGAAACATCATTTCATGAAATGTGGACCTGAATATTTTTTTAGATCAGTTCTGTTGGTAAAAGATGATTTAATATTTGTTTTAATGCAATAAAAAACAACAGTTTTCGTTAGCTGAAGTATTAGCTAAAGTATAGCTAATGAAAGTTCTGGTCCTATTTTTTCATATTTCTAGTATTTAGCTCCAGATTGATGATGATTACGGCTGAATGTTGAACCTCAATACTTTTTGGTACCAACTGAAATGTGTTTGTGGTTCTGAGAATCTGTCAAAAGTCGTCAACGTATGTCTGAACTTCTGGATTTTCTTTGATCAAATAGCAAAATAGTTTAACTCATAATTTATCCAGTTTTAGTATTTTAGTTAGACAAAGTTTTGTGCTGCTGCGTCGTGTTTAGACATTTAACATTTGACATTTTTAGTGTTTTTTGTTGTTAAAAGGGTTTTGCAGAAAAAGAATTCTAAAAAGAATTTGTTTTGGTATCAGCACTGAAACTCAGGTATCAGGTCTGTTGAACAAGTGACTGATGCTCACCTGTCCTCTTCGGTTTTTCAGGTAACTCCACAGAAACGGCCACCGTGGATGAAAACACTCACGAGTTCTTCACCGAGTTAACGGAGCCGGGAACGTACCGAGTCCAGGTCACCACGCTCAGCTCATCCGGAGACTGTGAGGCCCGAGAGAGCAGCGCCGACACCGGCTTCACCTTCTACCTCAGTACGTACACAAGGCGACGAATTCAACACGTTTGTTCACTGTGGTGCACAAACCGAATCCTTTAATGTGTCACATTAAAACTCATAAAAAACATGATGTTAGCAGAGAGGTGCTTTAAGTTACTGAAGGATAAATTAAATGTATATGCACTGTTTAAGGGCTTTTTTAAGGAAAAAAATCTCTTAAAATTAATATTATTCCAACTGTAATGATTGAAAACCATTCAATTAATGTCAAGGGATTGTTTTCATGTGTTCTTACCCCTTAAACATCCTGTTTTTGTACTTTGTACCTTTTTAAAATGACTTTTTAAATTAAGTTAACCCCAAATTGATGGACAAATTAATTGATTATGATATGTTAAGATTAAGATCAAGATTATATAAATTTTTTTAATGGATTATTGGAATGTTTTAAGGTGGGTTTTAAGAAATTGAAAGAACGAAAGCCTGATCTTTCACCTGAATTGAATTATCCCCATAAAGTCCCATTAAAATAACTTTATTACAGTCTTTATTATAGTCTTTGTGTCCATAGCATCATAGAACAGTGTTGACTTGTTCCAGGTCCTGATGGTGAGCTGTTGGAGGAGCTCCGGGAGCGTCCTCAGGCCGTCAGCGTCAGACTGCTGGACTCCAGCACCGCCGTCGTCTCCTGGGCTCAGTCCTCCGAGAACCACAACGGCAGCCTGGTGTCGGTGGTCTCCATGACCTGCCTCAGACCGAGTCTCAGCCAGAGGATGGAGAACACGTTCTGCAGCGAGGTAACATCCGTGATCCATCCATGAGGAGCTCAGAAATATTCTTCTGACAATGTTCAAGGTTGAAGGTTCGATTTATTCATCCAAAAAAAGAAGTTACAGAGCTCCCGTCCTAATCAACCAACGCTTAGTACAGAACCATAGAAAATAAACCCCAATATCCATATCATGAATCATTGTAAGGGTCTAATTAAGGGATTAATTAATGAATTGTAATATATTTTAATTTGATTATCTGCACAGTTTAAGGGCTTTAAGCCATCCCTTAATTTATACCTTAAAAGGACCTTAACTTTTCATTTAAGGTGGAAATTCGGGGATAAAATTCATTAAAAAAATTATTAAATAAAATATGAGAAAAAAATGAAATAACATAAAGAAAACAATACATTAAAAAGAAGAGATAATAATAATAATATTTGTGTTTTTAAGTGTGTAATGTTGGTGAAACTAATCTATTCTACTGTAGTAAATCAGTCATCACTCAAGACTTATATTTTTAGCCAAGCTTTAATATCAATACATTTCATTTATTCTAATCATTTTTAGTATTATTATTATTATTATTATTATTATTATTATTCATCTGCATGTGGCATTTACAACCACGCTCAGATCTCTTCGAAGAAAATAGCATTTGTAAGAGTTTTTGTTACGAAGATTAAACATCCAAACTGAAAGTTTTATGATCTAATTATTATATTTATTTAATAGATGTATAAACTGGTCTTTTTCCCAGGAACCAGAATTCCCATTGATACAGAGATTTTTACTCCCGGTATTCAACCCTTGTTCTTGATGTAAAGAAGTTGCGTCTTTTTTTCGTGTCTCCGTGATGAAAACAAACAGCTGAAAGTTGACAGGCTGTTTGCTGAACCTTGAGTCAGATTGAAATGAATGAATCAGCTGAAGTTTGGAAAACATTCAGACAGAAAAGTGTGAAGTGACTCGGCTTATGTTCGACTTCGAGGTGTGAAAACACGAACGTGGTGAGCAACACTTGGAGCCTCCGGCTGTTTTCAACAGACTGTATTCGTGTTGATAACCAGGACAGGTGTGACCTGAATCCAGCAGACTGTGTTTCTCTGTATTTCACAGTTTATTAATAAAACACTGAGGATCCTTTTAAATCTATTGTTCCAATTCATCTGCTGTTAAAATCACAGTCCAGCAGTTTTACAGAAGGGCCACTGTTGTGTTAAAATGTGAAGTCATACTGTTTTATTTAAAAAGTCATAATGTTTAAGAGCAATAAGTTATAATTTATTATCATTATTATTATTATTATTATTATTATTAATAATGACTGATCAGGCCCGAACACTCACCACAGTCTTGAGGTCGAGAGGTTTTGTGCTTCAGCAGATTTAAGAACGTTTTTTTTTTTTGTCTATTTGATGTTTTCGCAGGAAAACTCGACGAGTGACGTCATCACTAACCTGACCCCCGGGGCTCAGTACAGGGTGGTGGTCTATCACACTAACGGACCCCTGTTCAGTCCTCCGTCCGAACCCGTCATCATCGATATCGGTGAGCAGCGGATCAGATGTTCAGGACTGGTTCGTTACAGAGAACAGGAAGTGATCCAGTGATGGTGGCGTAAAACACGCTTTAATAAAACATTCACATTATAATTATTTAAACAACAAATGGAGCCGAACATGGTCCTGGTTTTACTACTGAAGACGCGATACTGCTGATCGATTAGTGATCAGAGGATGTGTGTTGCTTTATTGATGACTTTAGATCTTGGACAGGTGATATAATCTATTGTATCTACACAGGTGTTGAATTATTGTGTTGTTTCGTCTCAGTGTTGAGTCTTAATGTCAGATGTTATAAATATATTATATGGACTCCAGTTACAGAAGCTACTGTTGTTGTTGCTGACGCTAATGGAGATCTAATTAAACAAACTATATCACATCGATATCCAGAGCTGGAAGAAGTACTCAGATCTTTTACTTCAGTGAAAGTACTAATACCACAGTGTAAAAATACTCTGTTACTGGTAAAAATCCTGCAATCAAAATCTTACTGTAGTAAAAGTACAAAAGATGCAGAATAATATACGTTATATTATCAGATTGTAATTGTTGATCATTCATGTGCTTCAACGACGCAGCTGGTGGAGCTCATTTTAATATATATATATATATATATACACTCCCCTCCAAAAGTATTGGAACAGTGAGGCCAATTCCTGTATTTTTGCTGTAGACTGAAAACATTTGGGTTTGNACATGAAAAATGGGTGGGTTCAAACAAAAGGTGCTATCTTCTAAGTTGTGTATCAGATCCAGATGTAAATACCTGGAAATAAAAGCTGAAATGTTGATCTCTTGTCTCATATTCATCTTTTGATGTCAAACCCAAATGTTTTCAGTCTACAGCAAAAATACAGGAATTGGCCTCCCTGTTCCAATACTTTTGGAGGGGAGTGTATATATATATATATGTGTGTGTGTGTGTGTTTATGTGTATATATATATATGTGTGTGTGTGTGTTTATGTGTATATATATATATGTATATATATATATGTGTGTGTGTGTATGTGTGTGTGTGTGTGTGTATATATATGTGTATATATATGTATATGTATATATATGTGTATATA
>NTHP01001006.1:103495-137021 GCA_003416845.1 Oplegnathus fasciatus | reverse complement strand
GTAAGCCACCAGTCTTGTGTGACGTGCTATAACGCTAAACGTATTCCTCGGATAATGTCCATTCCAGGTTTTGACACAAAAGAATGTCACAAAACTAACACGTTTTGCCTACTGTGTAGTATACATGGCAGCGGGACTTGAGGGATGGGATATGGATGGGCGAACTTGTCCACAAAAATTGTCAAATGAACTAGAATCCTGGATTCCACCAGTAGTTAACATGGTAAAAGGAACAGTGTTCCCATATTGCATAGCGAATGGAAAAAAGCTGGTAGAAGCACTATGCCCGTTAGGTAATGGAACGGATCCCCGAATACAGTGTTGGACTGAGACAGTAAACATTACCATACCAGAATACCCTGACCCAATACAAAATAGGGCGTTCTGTAACTCAGCTGAAGAAGCAGAATTTCAATGCCAACAAATAGTGGGGGATAGTCGCGGTATTGTTGTCAAACGTGAAAGCATACTTTATGCAAACCATCCATCCATCCAAACCATTCCTTCCCTTGCACACGGCACAGTGCCACTGGCAGACGTGTTCTGGTTGTGTGATAATGATAAACAAGTTAAAGTAGTGTTACCGCCAGGTTGGACAGGAATATGCACGCCAGTTATGCTGACAGGGCGAGTAACAGTGTTAGGCATTCCATCTCCAGATAAGAATAGAGTAGAGCGGGGCTTAGACACAGACTGGAAAGCAGACGAACAGGTCTACGTAGCTTGGAACCAGGAGCCACATGGAGTGCCATCAGAACATCAGGCTATAGGAGAAGATTGGATCATCTCTGGACAGGTAGCGGGAATGTTTCCAATTTGGGGAGCAATAGCAAATGTACACCATACAGCACGCAACAGCAGTTGGATAAATCACCTATGGTACAACCAACAAAGATTTATTAATTGGACCATATTAGCACTAGGGGCCATACATGAACAGTTACACTCAACCTCCTTAATGACTATACAGAATAGATTTGCCCTAGACACATTACTAGCAGAAGAACAAGGAGTATGCAGCTTCATTGACGATGAGTGCTGTACTGTAATTCCAATGCACACAGGACAAGAAGGAAACCTCACACAGGCACTGAGGAAGATGAAGGCACTGAGGGATGAACATGTAAAACATTCCAGTTGGAACACNTGTTGAAGCAAAACTATGGTTTGCTTAAGAGCTTAGATCATAAACAAATAATCAAAAGTACCAGATTGAATGTATATCCAACATATAAAGTGTGAAGATTATGTTTTAGCATGCAACATAAAAAGATCCTAAAGTTTTTTAAAAATATAGTCTGTAAGAGCCGGATAAACAACTGTGTCACAAAACCAGTCTAAACTGCCTCAGAGTGGAAAATCCCCAAACATACAGGAATCAGAGATATGCCAGGCTGTGCCCAGGAGGGGGTTGGATCACCCCAAATTTGGCAAAAGATTACACCATTATTTACCCGACGATAGATGATCATTTTTAGAAATAGGTGGAGTGGCTCAGGTTACTTCACCAATGAGGACATGGGCACTTGGGCAATATATGTGTGTGCAGACCATGGAAGATCAGTCAGGCTCAAGGGACTGGCTCGGGTTTGATCTCTGTGAAGAATTAAACTCTATTGCATCAAACTCTGATCGTCTCCAGATGAATTTTTGAACCTGTTTTTGGGACTCCAATAGTTACTTTATCCTGAAGATAACTAAGTGTTGGTGAAGAGGTCCAGACTTAAACTCTGGCCCAAGACCTGGACTTCTGATCTTCAACAGTATACATATATGTTCTATGTGTTTAGCGTGAAGGGGCAACAACTTTCATTTCATTGTGCAACCCAGTGTTGTATAATGGAAAGAGTACTAAATTACTAAAGAGTACTAAGTACTAAATATTACTATTGTAAAATTACTGCATTACATTTTTAAAACGAGGGGGTCGTATACGATGATGATAATGTTATATGATAGAAATATTAGATTAAAGATCACCTTAAGGCTACAAAATAAAGAGCAGTAACATGACAATATATACACTAGTGGAACAACCGTCACTAGGTGTGAACCGCACCACCAAGCCCTTATGTCCAAACCAACAGCGCTACATTTCTAGGGAACAGAGTGGTTGTTGACATCCTCTTCTATACCATGAGTTACAACATTTAATGAGTTTATTGTTATTTTACCTTTCTGGACGTCATTCTGTGAGCCATGTGCGCCCGCCAAGTCCACTCTACAATCTGCTCTAGGTTCGACCTTTCTGCTTATTTGTTCTCAGTGCATAATATAACCAGTCCTCTCAACCTGGTCCCACTGCACTCCTCACATTCAAAAAGTTTTGAGCTGAATGCTCAGAAGTCACAGCTATGACAGGGATTATTGTCAAAAACAGCAGAAAGGCATCATACACCTCACTGGAGGCAGAAGTTCCTAAGCAAATGCACCTGTTGGTCACGCAACATCGTGGGTGTGTTTCATTTGGGTCACTTAGGATGCTTGCCGGGTGGTGCTTTCAATCAGTAATTAATTAAGGTAGATCCTACTTTTTTGAATGTATGCCAAGGTACAATAATGCTAATCTTTACCATAACCCATAATGGCGTCATCCTTAATTTTATTGCATTGTTGTGCATATTTGTACTGTTCATGGACTGCTAAATTAGGCCGGGGTGTGATGGCACCCCAAACTCCCCCTGACACTATGCAAGTGGATGTTGGCATTTAGAGTAGGTATGTTGGATATGTCATGAGTGTCAGTTGAGTGCTGACTGTCACCTCCCTGGACATGGAGCGCTGCCCTCTTGCGACTGCAGACACACCAGCAGCTCCTTTTCCTTTGTTCCATTCTCACACAGTTAGTCGTGACTTTTTCATAAGACTTTTGTTTTTAACAGTTGTGACTTGAAATGCAGCAAAGTACAATACAGTACTTTATACTAAATAAAGTACTTAATATTAAAACTTAGGTAAAAGTAAAATTACTTAATTATTAAGTTTTATCATTTCATCATTTTTGCCATTCTTTGTATGTGTATTCAATTGCTTATTTTTCACTTGATTGGGTTGAAATTTGTACTGGACATCCAAGGTACCCTATGGATAATTTGCAGCATGTATTCATGTAAATAGTTGTTGCTGAATAGAAATAAATAAATTTTACCCAAACGAAAAATCTTTAATTTTCAAAAATTAATATCTCCACTACTTTCTTGCAACCAAATGTTGATTCTGTGTAGTATTAATATAGTCCTATCACATCTAATAGTTACTTGGTCCTGCATAAAAAATGGAGTGCCACAGATCTTGCTAAATATAGCTTCAGAGCTGAAAAACGCACTGTTTAAGATATTTTGACTGTGTATTTTTCCAAGAAGGATTATTTTAATTTCCTTGAAACCTTTCTATGGGAAAGTGTTAATATTAAAAAACAAATTGAAAAAGAAAAAAGAAAATTGCTCATTTTTCATACTTTTCACTGGCTGTAATATTACATTCAGTGGTTTCATTTCACAGGTAGATATTTGTACTACGTTGACTTCAAGGTTTTCTATCTCTGTGTGATACCTATTGAACCTGTTTTTCTTTAGGTTCAAGTTACAGCTCTGCACAGCTCTGTAGCTCTGTAACAGCTCTGTAACTAAAAATATACTGTAATAATATACTGTAAAATATACGGTCAAAATATCTTAAAAAGTGCGTTTTTCAGCTATGAAGCTATATTTAGTACTTGATTTTTTTATGCAGGACCAAATAACTTCTAGATGTGATTGAACTATATCAATACTAGGCAGAATCAAAATTTGGTTGCAAGAAAGTTAACAATAGTGGAGATATTAATTTTGAAAATTAAAGCTTCTTCGTTCCGGTAAAATACATTCATTTTTATTCAGCAACTATTTACATGAATGCATGTTGCAAATTATCCATGGGATTTCTTGGATGTTCAGTAAAAATTTCAACCCAATCCAGTGAAAAATAAGCAATTGAATACACATACAAAGAATGGAAAAAATGATGAAATGATGAAACTTCAAAAATAACATTCTCTGAGTGAAGAGACTATCTCTCCACCCTGCTACATATTCCACATGTACGGGGAATGTCCCCACCTGACAGATGACGTGGATAATTATTTAAGACGCACCAGTAGTACTGGCACGCACAGGTATATAAGGCACAGGTGTGCATGATCACTCTGGTTTTCCTTGATCGACACCAGAATCTGAGCAACCTCAAGGTGTAGAGATAGTCTCTTCACTCAGAGAACCACAGTTACAATGTAACCTACAGTTCTCTATCGTATTGAGACTATCCCGCCACCCAGCTACATATTCCAAATGTACGGGGACTCTATAAGACACCTCGCGAAGAAGAGGAGCAGTCTCAGAATCCCGACACCATCACCCGTGCTCTAACACCTACACCAGTGATTTTCAAAGTGTGGTCCAGGGACCCCCAGGGGTCCATAGCACTCTGACAGGGGGTCCGTGAAAAGTTTTCAGATTCATTCATTTAAATTATCCTAATCTAATTTTTTTTTTTTTAAATTTAGCCTGTTGGGTGTCATAATTCAATGAATAGCCTATATTTTAATTTTTAAATCTAAAATACTTAATAGATTATGCTCTAATCTAAGGCATCTATAACTTTAGAACGTTCACTCTCACCACTCAAGGACGCGTCACCTGTTACCATGGAAACAATAGTGCGGTCAGTCGGAGATCAGCAGTTAGGAAGATGGACAGATTTTTAAAATGGCCGGCTACAGCAACAAATGAAGGAGGAAATGAAAAACAAAAAACAAAAATAAGGAAATACGATGAGGAGTATCTCCAATATGGCTTTATTGAACTGGACGGGAGGCCGAAATGTCTTATATGCCTGCAGTATCTTGTTAATGAGGCGATGAAGCCTGCCAAATTGAAGAAGCACCTCAAGACCAAGCATCCGGATTATGTGAAAAAAGACAGTTCTTTTTTGAGAGGAAGGCCAAGGACTACCGCCAGCTACAACAACGGATGCTGAGTGTCACATCTGTCGGGCCTCCTACCTGGCAGCGCAGAGGATCGCTAAGACTCCGAAGCCCCACACGATAGGGAAAGAGCTGCTGCTCCCTGCTGAGATGTGCGAGGTGATGGTGGGGAAAGATGTGGTTGCCAAATTAAAAACTGTACCTCTGTCAAATGACACCATCAGACGACGAATTGAGGACATGTCTTCTGATATCAAGGCACAACTACTGGAAAGATTGAGAGTATCTTAATTTGCAGTTCAATTGGATGAGTCCACTGATGTCTCCAACTCGGCCCAGCTCATCGCACTGGTTCGCTACCCGTGGGAAGGAAGGATTCAGGAAGATTTTTTATTTTGTCAGAGTTGATGGGGCGAGCGACGGGTGAGGAGATTTTCAATGTATTAGATACTGTATGTTTATGGAGAATGGCAATATGAGTTGGGAGAATTGCATTGCAATTTGCACGGATGGGGCAGCTGCCATGACTGGACGCAAGAGTGGGGTTGTTGCTTGGGCCAAGGAGCGCAATCCAATGATGCTAGCCACCCACTACATGCTGCACAGACAGGCCCTCGCATCAAAATCATTGAGTCCTGAGCTACACTCCGTTCTCAGCACTGACTGTGGTTAACCACATCAAGTCAAAGCCACTACAGTCCTGTTTATTCGGCCAGCTCTGCAGGGAGATAGGTGCAGGACAGGACACTCTGCTGTTCTACTCTACTCTGCTCAGAGGTGCAGTGGCTCTCCCGTGGGAAAGTGCTACAGCGGGTGTATGAACTGCTCTCAGAGCTGTGCGAATTCCTCCAGAATCATATGCCTACCATCGCAGCGCTCTTCTCGGACCCTGAATGGATCGCACAGCTGGCCTACCTCGCAGATGTGTTCAACTTATTGAACAAACTTAATTTGTCCCTTCAAGGCAGATATGCCTCTATCCTGGAGGTAAGCGACAAAATAAAGACGTTCTGTGACAAAATAGAGATCTGGAGAAGGCGGGTGCGCAACGGCATCACCAACATGTTCCCACAACTCACGCAGGGTCTGAGTGCAAAGGCGGAGGAGGAGCTGCTGGACCTTGCATGCGACGGGATGTTGAGAATCTGGTTCAGCCAAGGGCTGCATGTGGACTTCTGGCTTTCAGTTGAACGGGAGAATCTGGAACTCGTTGCTGTTGCCATGCTCGCCTTTCCAACCACATACCTGTGTGAGTTGTCATTCTCAGCGCTGACCGCCATGAAGACCAAGTACAGGGCTCGGATGGGAGTGGAGAACGACCTACGTGTGTGCCTCGCATCTATTTCCAAGTTGTGCAGCGAGAGACAGGCCCGGGGGGGAGGGATTCTCCAGCCCAGGCACCTGTACTGCTCTGAGGGATAGAAGGCGTGGAGACACCCACACCCACAGCTCGTGCATAAGCCTGCAAAGGCGAGGGGACCCAAGGCCTGACTGTTGCATTTATTGATTTAGTTCTTATGTGTGTCTTCACATGCAGAGAGAAGTAATCAGCTTCATGGACTGCCTCTCATCACTCCAATAGTTCCCACAACTGGCTGCCAAAATGAAGTAGTTTGGGATTGTAGCAATGTTGCAGATGTTTTGCAATCTACTTGATACATATGTTGCAATGCAGGCATGTGTTCAGTTTGTTATACCAGGCATTTATTTTATGATTAGACTTTTATCAATCATTACTGTGACATGTGAGTGTCACTGGAGGGCTCAGATGAATGGACAGCAGTCAGACTGTCAGGTGAACAGGCTTTATTTACCCCAGGTTTCACACTTAAACAAAAGGTGCCGTACGGGCCGGTATGGAAAATGTCTGTCGGGACAGCGTACCTCTCCAGCTCGCACCGGTCAGGGATTCTCTTCCCATCTCTTTTCCTTCCTTCACCTGTTACCTGCTCTCGCCAGCTTGTGCCTGTCTGTCATGTCAGTAGAGAGCTGGACCCAGCTTCGCTGTGGTATTTAAGCAAGTTATTCACTTCCTGCATGGCAGTATAGCCGTCAGCCCAAATACTCACAAGTGCGTCAGCCTCCGCTGCATCCTCTCCACCTGCAGCTCATGCCAAACCACCCCCACACTGCCACAATTACTTATTCACACAAACTATTTCCTCTCCACAAACAATTTTATAGGTCTATCATATTCAAGTCCCAGGGTATCCTTATTATTGTTCTTTTTTTAATGTTTTTTTATTATTCTATCATTTTATATTTTATATTATTTATATATATATTTTATTGTATATTATTTAAAATCAGCATCCAAGGATTTATGTAGCACATGTATGCACTAAGAGTGAAATACTTTCTCTTGATGAGTGTGTGTGTGTGTGTGTATGTGTGTATGTTCTGAAATGCACTTCAGATTAGCCCTTTTCCCTTGATTTGCCTTTGATATTTTCATAGGTACAGCTAATTGAATTGATGTCAGTTGCATTGTTTTATGTGTATTCTGTGTTGAGATGTTGCAAATATTTTTAATACATGTCTAATTTCCAATACATTTCTCTCGTGTTGTTCTTTCACATAACTAAGACTACAGAAGCGTAAAAAATAGACTTTCCGCCACATTTTTCCAAGGGACATACATGAGGGGGTCCCCGGTATTATAGGTCTTTATCTTGTAAGGGGTCCTTGGTTGAAAAGAATTGAGAACCTCTGATCTACACAACCCGATAGGCCCAAGCCCGTGCTACAAACTAACTGTCTCTGGCTCTGTTGTCCATCTGCTTGCAGGCAAAAGGAGTAAAATCAATCCTCTGATTGAATAAATCTGAGAGAACCTTGGGGAGAAAGGCCGGGTTGGGACGCAGCACAACTCCCCCATCATCCGGCCTAAACCTGCAAAGCCCCTCGTGAACTGAGGGCTTGTATCTCCCCCCTTCTCCTTGCAGATGTCACTTCCAACAGAAAACCTGTCTTGATTGACAGCCATTTCAGACTCACTGACACAAGGGGTTCAAAGGGGGCGCGATGCAGGGCTTCCAGGACTAACTCCAGGTCCCAAGGCAGAACCCCCGGGGCTCTAACATGAGCTCGGAGTCTCCAGGCGCCCTTCAGAAATTGTGCAATGAGGATACTACAGTCCTCAGAAAGCCTTCACTTAGCCGTGCTTCCTCTACATGAATCCTCTGCAGGAGGGGAGGAAAGAGACCAAAGGGGTAAAACGCATACAGAAGGCCTTGGGGCTACTGATGGGCCAAGGCGTCTGTACCGAGGGAAGGGTTGTCCCTCCCCAGGGAGAAGAACAGGGAGCAGTAGGTTGACTCCCAGGAGGCAAACAGATCCGCAACCTCTGTCCCGAAGCAATGCCAGATCTCTGCCACCACCTCCGGGTGGAGCCTCCATTCTCCCCGGCTTGGGCCTCCTCTGGACAGGCAGTCTGCTGCCTGATTCTCCAGCCCAGGTACCTGTACTGCTCTGAGGGTAGAAGGCGTGGAGACACCCACACCCACAGCTCGTGCATAAGCCTGCAAAGGCGAGGGGACCCAAGGCCTCCCTGACTGTTAATGTAAGCTGCTGCGACCACACTGTCTGTCCTCAGCAGCACATGGCAGAAATTTCTGTAGAGCGAGCTGGGACGCCCTCAAATCTAGCACATTGATATGCTGGTAAGCCCACGTGCTGTTCCAGCGCACCCCAATTCCTGTGCCCTTGTGCACCGCATCCCAGCCAACCAGGGACGCGTCTGACGATACAAGTTGGTGACGGGTCACCGGACTCAGCCTGCTCCCCCTGGTGAGATCGCTCGGGTGTCAGCCGCAACCTGCCGACCACTCGCACCCTGGCCTGCAGCTGTGTCTGTGGGTGCAGTCCCAGGCTGAGGAGGCATCTTTGTGCTGGGCACATGTAAAGAAGGGCCAATGGAACTATTTGGACCGTTGCCGCCATCAGCCCCAAGAGCCGCAGGCACAGTCTCCAGGTGTCCCTCGCCCCCAGGCAAAAATGTGCCAGGCAGGCCCTGAAAGCCTCCTGCCTCCCCTGGGTGAGAGACACAGTGGCGGTCCTGGAGTTTATAACCATACCCAGAAATTGTGTGACTTGACATGGCACCAACCTGCTCTTCTCCTGATTGAGGTGAAGACCTAGGCCCTGAATGTGAGCTGGACCACATGGTGCCATCCTTGCTCTTCCATCTGGGCACATACCAACCAATCATCCAGATAATTTAGGAGTCTTTCTCACCGCAGAGGCCCCAGGACTATGTCCATGCACTGGATGAAGGTGCGAGGGGCCAGCGAGATCCCAAAGTGGAGGACACAGAATTCGAAGATCTTATACTTGCAGGCGAACCTTAGGAACTGCCTGCAACCCTCCCAGATGGGAATCTGAAAGTAGGCGTCCCTGAGGTCTGTAGTGGCAAACCAATCGCCTGCCTTACCCTGGGAATTGTCAACATTTTTAACTTCAGGGGCCAGAGAAACCAGTTGAGGCCCCTGAGGTCCAGGATTGGCCTTAGTCTGCCATCTTTTTTGGGGATGAGGAAATAGCAGGAATAGCAGGAATTCTGCAGCTGTCCCTGAACCACCCTCTCAAAATCAGGGAGGAGGGGCACGAAAAAGGGGGCTGGCCTAGCCCACCCAGCCTCATCAAAGAGAGAGGGGGAGGAGTCAGCCTCTGCCAAGGGGTCGATACCGAGGGCTCTAGAAGCCCTTTCCACCAGAACCCCAGTGAGGTGGCTCAATCCTGTGCTGCACTCATCGCCTTTCTCCTCTGGATCTGCCTGCAGCTGACCAGAGGGGAGGACCTCCTCATCTGTATCTGGGAATAACGATTCAACATCGACATCTTCCTCCTCCTCCTCTTCCTTTATGCCTGCGGCCAGGGGGTATGGTCTGGCTGCCATCCCTGCCCTGCTCATCCTGGCAGATGGAGGGGTGGGGGAGGGCCTGATCTAAATACTGACCTAAGCTCCGCCCCCTTGAGACTTTTAGCCTGCTGAGCTACTGGAATGGAAATGGCTGGCCTTTTCCCCTTAAACAAAAGGTACCTTACCTCCCTAGTTCTCTTTCTCTTTCACTTTCGTTTCTGAAGCTGCTTATCTATTTGGTTTTTTTTTAAATGTGGAGGGATCACACTTCGTGGTTTCACACCAAACAATGCCGGATTCCACCCCAGAGTCACGCCCAGATGCAGAAGCGGGCATGGCCTTGCTATACACCCGTATGGTGCACTTTTATTCCCCCTGGCAGACACAGCATACCCCGCTGCTTCGCACTGACAATGCTGGTTTCCACAACTGGGCTATACCTGAGCGCGTCAGTGGGCCTCTCCACGCAATACGCCTTCAGTGTGCTTGATTACTGCCAGAGACTCAATAACCTACAAACAAGAGGCGACAGCAATCCAGAGAGGAGCCAAAAGCCGAGAGGGGGTTGTAGTCAATTCAATGGTCTGTCTTACCACTAGGGGCACTGAAGCTAGTGGTCCTGACCAGTAAGTGAGTGGTCTGTGGAGTGCTTTTTGTGGTCCTAATCCACCCCCTCCCTTCTCTGACCATGTTGGCAACACTGTTAGCCGAATACATGTCAGAAATCATAATCCTTTGTCTATTAAATATACTCTATTATTGAGTATGCCTTTATTCATATCGTTGCACTGTATATTGCTGTTTGGGTTGTTATACCTAGATAAAAATAAATAAATCTATCTATCTATCTATCTATCTATACATACTATTGTAGCTATTTCATTTAACTGTTTATAAATATGAACCAGTGATCCATATGGTCCTTGTGGTCCAGACCAGTTGCTCAGTGGTCCGTCCGTGGTCCTTGTGGTCCAGACCAGTTGCTCAGTGGTCTGTCGTGTGGTCTTTGTGGTCCGTCCGTGGTCCTTGTGGTCTGTCGTGTGGTCTTTGTGGTCCGTCCATAGTCCTTGTGGTCCGGACCAGTTGCTCAGTGGTCTGTTGTGTGTGGTTCCACTTCAAAATACAGTACAACAATATTGACACAATCTAGGCCTAATCGACAACAGAATATAATTTATAGACAAAATATTATGATTTGTGGTGTTTATTTGTCTCCATCAACAAAAACAATGCATTAATAGCTAACAAAAGTGTACCACACGGCCAAAGGACAGAGAAGGGAGAAGGGGAGACAGATGAGGTGTGCGGTGGATTAGGACCACGCAACAGACCACTGAGCAACTGGTCCGGACCACAAGGACTACACTATGGACCAACTGGTCCGGATGACAAGGACCACGCGACGGACCACTGAGCAACTGTATGATTGTCGTAGATTCTCTTTTACACTTCTGCTTAACACACGTCTTGGACTGCTCAGTGAAGATAAAAAATCTGAGTGATCACACACACCTGTGCCTTATATACCCGTGCTGCCAGTACTACTGGTGCATCTTAAATAATTATCCAAGTCATCTGTCAGGTGGGGACATTCCCCATACATATGGAATATTTAGCCAGGTGGAGAGATCAATATGATAGAGAACCTAGCTGATGTGGCACAATCAGTAAAAATGCACCTTTTCATTTCAGATTTTTTTTCACAGGTCCAATGAGTAATGGTGAAGGCAGAGGCACTGTTATGCAAACAGGTGATTAAAGCTTGGTTAGGCAATGTCTTTTAGAAGCATATTTTGTTATATTTGTTGAAATTCTCTTTACATCCAGACAGCAATCAATAAATCAAATACTCTGACAAAAAAAGGAAAAAAGTCCAGTGTCTGTGGCTGTTGCAGGACTGTAATAAGCCCGTCCAATCATTTCATTTGGACTGAATGAAATGATTGGATGAGCTACCTGCCTGTCCAGCTATGCATCTGACTACCTGCGTGCATTCTGACCCTGCACTTTGACCTTGTACTCACTGCGCATAACCGGAGTCCTCCACACGGCTAGGCGGCTAAAGCTAGTGAACTAGTTGCACAAGAATGGCAGAGAAAGAAAAGAAAGACAGAAGTAGAAAAGGCTACGACCAAAAAGAGGTTGGATAAAGCATGAGGTCAAACCAGAGTCAACATCAGTATGGATTGTCAACGATGGGGAGGAGAACTGAAGGAGCTGAAGGGCTGAAAAGTGATGCTGTGAGGCCTAACAACAACCATGTTCGTTGTTTACATTCATTATGATGATATTAGGTGTTTTCAAACATGTGAATGAGACATGAGGTAGTTGGACACGGTTAGTGATGACAGCGACGCGCTGTGCTCCTCTATCCACCGCTCTCTCGTGGACTCGTCCTCCAGCAATGCACGTTTGTGTGTTTTGAGGGGAGTGGCCTTGGAGGGAGACCTGGGGGGGGGGTCGTATACTTTAAAAATCAAGCTTACTCTTGCTGGTTTCTTCAAAATTGTCAACCCTTAAGTTTAAGTGTGTCTTCAATGATTTAGATTAATAAAACAAAACCATGTACCATGTGTATATGTGGTTTTATAAATCTGCTGAAAAGAATACGGATGCATAGAATAGAATATACTTTATTGTCCCCATGGGGAAATTTGTTGCCACGCAGAACATCCACAATACAGCAACTACACACAATCAGAGCAAAACCACAAGCTATATAGCACAAGCACAAGCATATAACATCTACCACAGTCCACAGCATAAATGTGTATTGCACAAACCCGCGACCTCTACTGTACATGTGACGTCATATTTCTGTCTCTCTGAGTTTTAGTGGTGAATCTAGTTTTATGCATCAGTTGGACCCATGTGAAGGGTGGTTATAAACTTTCCATTTTGCTGGCAGTTAAGTTTGAGTGAGAACAGTTCATGAATTCTGACAGCTGTGGACATTGAATGCATTTTGTGTCAAAGTAACAAAAAATCTCCACAGTTTAGTCCACTTGCACTGCTGTTGCTATGATAAGCTCTAGATGTGCTGGTGACTTTTTTTACTGGACAGAGTCAGGCTACAGTAGCTGTTTCCCCCGTTTCCAGTCTTTATGCTAAGCTAACTGTCTCCTGGCCCCAGTTTCATATTTAACAGACGGACATGAGAACAGTATCAATCTAAACGTCTAACTCTTGGATAGTTCAAATATTGAACTATTCCTTTAATTTTTGCATCTATAAAATGCAGAGCATTGTGGTGTACATGCCATGGACTGAATCTGTTTTATCCTAATCACAGTTAAAACTGATTCATTTTAAATTGTGATTTAGCACGTAACAGGCTTGGGTTCTTGGTATTGGCTGCAGAGGCTATCCTCCATACACTGTAAGACCCATTCCCACTCTCAATGGTTTTATAATGGAACATACCCACAGGGCATGGAGGAGGCTCTCTGCTCCTCCAACACGTTTTGCTCTGGCTCAGTTCCATCCGATGTGTCTACTCTGTGCAGAACTTTATACAGGATACCTTTTCCCCTTCTGTCAAATGCCACCATGCCTCATTATCTATTACACAATTGAAATCATTTTCCATTCAATTCTTAGATTATTGTAGAGATCAATGTTCATTTCACACAGCAGTCTATAACAGGCAGAGGCTGTTTGTTGAAAATGTGGAGAAAAAAAAAATTCAAATTTTCCTTTTCCTTTTTCCATACACTGTAGTTACACAGCTTTTAAGCTGCATATACCGCCAGACGTCTTTGATATTCAAGTTATACTTGATCTCGATGAGTATGCAGTTATATTACACATTACATGAGTATGCTGGACTTAACATCTTTACATCTTCTGACTTTAACTCTTCGGCTTGATCACCTTACATCTGCATTTTAGCAAATATCCAGTTTTACAAAATCACGTAAAGCATTAGGGACTGCCAGAGCTGGAAGAAATGAGAAACTACAACAGTCTGTTGCTAATAAGATAAGTTCTCCCATATGGCTCTGGGATCAGCTGGTCATGTTACTGATACATGGCAACTGGTCAGAATATGTTGGTATTTGTGTTTTTATTAGAATCAGAATCAGGTTTATTGCCAAGTGCAATAGAGTGCACTTGGCAAGTGCAAGGAGTTTGACAGACTGATGACAGGGGGTGCAGCTTTTGGTGTACAGGGAGGAGAAGAGAAAGTATGCAGCCATTGATGCTTATGGTCCGGGAGTCAGAGACATGTTTTCCCACCGTCACATCCTGACTCCTGTCAGACAAGAAGTCAGTTATCCACCTGCAGGTGGAGTCAGCTGGGAAGCTTATCCTTTAGCAGAGCCGAGGTGATGATGCAAAAGGTGGAGCTAAAATCCACAAACAGTAACCTGGCATAGGTTCCTGAGAAGTCCAGGTGCTGGCAGATGAAGTGGAGGACCATGTTGACAGCATCATCTACAGACCTGTTGGCTCTGTAGGCGAACTGCAAGGGGTCCAGGAGTGGATCTGTGATGGTTTTGATGTGTGACAGTACAAGGGGCTGAAATTACTTCATTACCACAGAGATCTGGGTGACGGGTCTGTAGTCATTAAGTCCTGTGGTCCTTGTTTTTTTGGGGACAGGGATGATGGTGGAGGCCTTGAAGCAGACTGGTACGTGGCATGTCTCCAGTGAGGTGTTGAAGATGTCCATGAACATAGGAGACAGCTGGTCAGCGCAGTGCTTCAAGGTAGAAGGAGAGACACAGTCTCGTCAGGCTGCTTTGGGGGGGTTCTGCCTCTTGAACAGCCTACTTTGGTGGGGGAGGGGGAGCGGATTGGCTGTAGCTGGTTGATGGAGTTACGGGGGATGGTGTCAGGTCTGTCCCATTGTCTTTCAAATCGACAGTAGAACTCATTCAGGTTGTTGGCCAGGTGCAAGTCGTTTTAGTGGAGAAGGGGGCTTTAGGTTTGTAGTTTATGATCTGTTTAAGCCCCTTCCAGACAGACTTAGTCGTTTGCTGAGAACTGCTGTTGAAGTTGCTCAGCGTACAGTCACTTAGCCTCTTTTATCACCTTGCTAAACCTGTACTTTGACTCTCTAAACCTGTCCCTGTCCCCACTCCTAAATGCTTCTTCCTTTTCCAGCCGTAGCTGTCTGAGTTTAGCTGTGTACTAGGGTTTGTCATTTGTTATTACTCACTCTGGTGTGTGATGGTATACAGCAATCCTCACAGAAGCTGATGTTTTTGTTGTTTCCTGTTGCTCTGCAACCTCCAACGACCATGACCAGTATTTCAGTGTTCAGTTCAGAGAGTTGTATATAGGAATATAGAGAAACAGCTTGCTGGAGAATGATTTGTGGTACTGATACACAATCATTCATCCGTATTTAGGAGATGGCAGGATGAGGCTCATGGGATTTATATCTTTACCATTGTTGTAAAAGTAGCGTAGCTCATTTGGAAAGTGGTCAGTGCGTGATGCGTACGTGGTGTGCGTGCGTAGAGTGTGTGTGGTCGAGTGCGAGACAGTGACGGTAAATGCTGTGTGAGCAGAGAAGAGAAAAGTTTAACGGTAGGGTTCACAGGAGCTAACGCTGGTGAATGTAAAATAAACCCTAACCCAGAGGCTGCAGCATTTTCCCGTGACTGAAGGCGTGCATGGACATCTTGGCAGGAATTAGCCCAAAACTGCATGATGGCGATCAGGGTGTTGTCTGCAGTGAAGTGTCCTGGAGTAGCAGATGAGGCTGTGTGAGCAGGAGAACAAGTAGGAGAAGACATGTCTCTCCTCTTGCCGAGGAATCGGACATCGGCTTGCTACTACCGACAAGAACTGAAACAGGTAATGTGAATGTTTACCTATTGCATTGATCTGACACTGAAATGGCAGCTGACAGCAGCAGAGAAAGGAACAGTTTTAAACTTTGACAGTAACAAGATGATAGGCTCACAAAAGGCCGTGGCAAAATCTGATTGGTTTAACTGAACACCCTCAGTCAGCTGATTGAGTTAGAAAAGGGATGAGACAGACAGAGACAGAGAGAGAGAGTAAATAATAAATAGCATAGTAAAGGAAGTCACTTTTCCTGATTGAACACTCCATGGCCCTCATTTATCAATCTAACGTAGAAATCATCTTACGACGGGGTTCACGTGTGATTCATGAAACGTTCGTATCTCTCCAATCCCAGTGTAAGAATGATCAGGCGTCGATAAATGTGGTGGATGAAAACAATCGTTATTTAAATATCATCCCCCTATATATTCTCTGGTTAGACGCCTCGCCCCTTGAGTTTACGACAGAGAGAAACGTAATCTGGCCAAGAAGAGGAACTTCTCCGACCTGGAGATAAACGCTAATGTCACAAGTTCAATTAAACCAACTAGTTTTATTTGGCAGCCTGAAAAGTGGCATCAAAGGAAGTCGGAAGAATGCTGCATGGAATGAAGTCACTGCTGCGGTCAACAGCGTTGCCGTGGTCAATCGAACTCCAGCTGATGTTTGAATATTTAATTTATATATCCGTGATATGTATAGTCTATAAATTAATCTTATATCAAAAAACTGTTAACCCCGTAAATTGCAAACAATTTGAAAATACTTATTTATGTTCGGGATATATGACACATAGTTGATGCCATTACAAAGTTGTTATTTTGCCACAGGCTACATATTTTTAAATGATGAATACACATATGCATATGCTTCGATGCCAGTCAGAATGGTCTTCACAATCCTCCGACAGATTTAACTACGCTGCACCGCAAGTACACACTCACTCGAAAACTTGTGTACTCGAGTTGAGACTTGACGTGAGATTTGATCGTTGCATCCGCTCACGTCCGTATTGATAAATGTTGTAAATATGTTTATTGTCATTTTCTGATGTTATACCATCTCATCAAAGAAACATACAGTAACATGCTACAGTTTGAAACCAGAAACATTACACAGACACACACACCCACGTACGCACTCAACTTGCACCAATATCAGATAGAATACAAATAAAACGTATTCATGTACTGTATGGTTCCCAGAGCTGAACAAAGTCTTTCCGCTTGCCCCTAGCAATTTATGTTAGTCTTTCCAGACTGGTACAATCCGAAAGCTCTCTTATCCACATTCTCAATGATGGAGTGTCCAACATATCAATAGCTCTCCTGGCTTGAAGAAGTCCAAAGCCCAGAAGTTTTGTCTATTTCGATGTTTGTATAAAGTCCTTCGGATTTATTGCAAGCACACACAGAGTTTGACATCCAAAGGGACTTTGGTATTAAACATTTCTGACAAACATTTTATAACATCTTTCCATAAGTTTTGGATCTTTGGCCATTCCCATAGAGAGTGACATAGAGTACCTTTCTCATCCAAACATTTAGTACAAACATCTGGAATATTAGCAGACATACGATGAAGTTTGACAGGAGTTATATACATTTTCATTAACCAAATATAAACCTTGTATTTATTGTCAGTTTTTGAACTTTTAAACAAGCATCTTTCCAATCTGTCTCGTCAATGTCTTCTTGTATTTCCATTTTCCAAGCATTTAGTTTATCTAGTGTTGATTCAGAACTATGTGCAACCAATATGCTGTAATATTTAGATACGTGGTCCTTCCCTTCTGAATTTACAAGTGTTATTTCTTCAAGTTTTGATAAAGGTGGTATACACATTATCTGTTCATATTTTGATGACATGTAGCTTTTTAACGTAAATATTTAAAGAAGTGTTTTTAGAGCTGTGGAACATTTTATTTAATAAACTATTCTGTTGAACTTACTTTCATAAAACAGCCAACATACCATGTGTCATCTGTGTCTCCCTCATGATCATCAACAATTCCAGGCAAAACTGTGTGGCCCAAAATAGAAGCTATGCATTCATCCACTGTAGATAAAGCAGGGATTGTCTGTCCTCCTCCTGTTTTTCCTCATGCTTTCTTTGTCTGTACCACTATGCTTTTTTGCCTCGTTTGTAGTCCGACCATTTCAGTTTTACCTCTGCCAGGGTCCTTTGCTCTGAACTTATAGAGTTCACAGCCTCTGTTACTTCTTGCCATTCACACTTTTATCGTTGTTTTCATTGCCATGTCTAATAACTTGTGGTGCAAACTGTGTTTTTATATGCAAATGACTAATTAGGGAGTGTCTACATTCATTTATTAACGGTGGGAGTGGAAATCAGGCTCATGCATGTGCATAGAATTTCACAATGATTGAGATTCATAAAAGAGGACCATGTGTACGAATGGGTTTATAAATCTGATGAAATACAGCGCACACATTTTTAATTGTGAATCTAGTTTTCGCAATTCCGAGTTTTATGCATCTGGACGCTGGTGAAGTGAATTCTCCTGCAGGTAGTGGACAGGGAACCAGTCCAGAGGATCTTCTGCCAGTTTTGGCAAAAGACCTGTCTAAAATGTGATTGGCATCACCACTGGTATCACTTATTAACTTTTCATCTGTTCATGAATTCTTTAACCCCACTGACTCACCAGTGGACAAACTCATGCTGTGGAGCCAATCATTGTAAAAACTCACAGAAGAGAAATATATGAGGCTGAATTTCGGGGACGTGTATAATGATGGCATCTTCAAGCTGCTTAAGGGGAAATTAAAGGGTCAGTACAAATAGGTCCAACGCTTGAAGAGTAAACGTGATATATCTCCTCCAGACATCCCATTCACAAGAAGATGCAGACATTACAGTGGAGGTGTGTAGGCCAGCAACTAGTGGGAGTCTACTGCTGGATACTCACAGCATCAGTAAGACACTGATATTTCCTGTCACCATTGAAGTGTGAAAAATGTGTGAGGAAGATGCTTGCAAACTGGTGTAAATGTTTAAATCAGTTTCTCTGTTTTACTCCCCAGAATATGAGAGCTTTCCAAACGACTGTGAGAAAATGGACACTGATCCTCGTGTCAGTGAAACACAGGCACAGTGTACACCCAACACTAACACGTAAGGATACTGACATGAACCTATGTGCTTCATATTGTACAGTGTATTGAGACACTTTGTACTTTGAGATTCACTGTAGTCAAAACCGTTTTTCCCTCATAGTTACTTCCCATTGATGTTAGACTTTGACTCAATGTGTGTGCAGAGTTAGTCTCTGAAAGAAAAGACTGTTATCACTTTCCTCTGTTGAAGGAAGAGTCAGACTTCTGAGTGATCTGAGGAGCTGACACCTGTATGTGCTTGTTCAGTTGCTGTTTCGTCTCCCCAGCATATAGATCTGTGAATATTGTTGCATTGAAGTGTGTATGATATTATTGTGCTTGTGTTTGGGTGGACTGTCATTAGGGTGAAGGAGTTTCTGAAGCCTCTTGGATGAGTGTCAAAATGTCTTTAAGACTAAAACAGCAAATCCATCTGTAAATTAACTGGTTCCATGTTATTTCCCTGTATTTTGATTCGGAAGTAAATACTCAGGCTTGACACCTTGCAAACTGTTTACTGTATTTCGGGACCACAACAGTGCATGGGAGTCAGTATTAATGTAGACTTCTTCAGCTAAACAGCCATAAACATTTAAGTAAGGCAGTAAAGCCACGCCAAATGATAATGTTGGTTATATAATTTTCTATACCACTTTAGGATGAATTGGATTGGATGGGGTTGCATAGTGTGTAGGATGACTTTTTATAATTAGCATCTACAGCATGACATAACATTATTAAGAGTACGGTCTAGACCTGCTCTATATGTAAAGTGTCATGAGATGACTTTTGTTGTGATTTGGCGCTATATAAATAAAATTGAATTGAATTGAATTGAAAAAAATTGAAAATGATACAGCATGATGAGACAAATTTGCCCACTGGGACAATGAAGTATATGAGAATCAGAATTTAGCAGTGTAATGACTCCAAAAAGCACCTTTTACTTTTTGTTTATAAAGCAAAGATGCACTTGAGCTTTTTCCTTCTTTACAGTTAGAGGATTGATTTGTTAATGTGTTTTAGTGGTTCTGATTTAAAATCATAATTATGTCAACACCCCCCCAGTTTGGAGGTGAGTAAAGAAACACTGCACAGAGGAAGAGTGTATGAGAAACATGGAGAGTTGAATGAAGTGAGAGACTTCACTTTCTTTGTGTCCATCAGAGAAAAATAAGTTTGGTAACACACTGCTTACAGTACATTACAGTTTGTTATAAACCATATATTAAATGTTTGTGTACTGCTTTTAAATGCTAAATAGGGGGACACAAAGGAAAGTGTTACCAGAAGTTTAATGCCAGTTCTGAGCAGGACAAGGAGAGAAAAATATTCAGTTGAAAATGGAGGAGGGGATTATAATTTGCATTTTTGCTAAAGGGAGGGTGGTTACTAGGGTAGTACTTTTTTGGGAGAGCAGGGGAGGGTCTTTTGTTTTTTTCTCTCATTCTTTTTCATATCTGCCTTCCCTTGTGAGATCTATTATAGATAGATAGATGGATGAATGGGTGGATGGCCATGATTTTGAGAGCAGTGTGTGTAACACCGGACGACTTGCTCACAACATGGTGAGAAAACTAAGGGAGTAGTAGAGTAGTATGGACTGGTGTGTAGGTCAAATTGTCCAGGTTGATTCTGAGGTATTTCAAACTGTCAACCTGCTCGACTGTCTTGATAGCTAGGATGCCGTTGGGTCCTGGGGCCTTGCCTGGTTTGTAGCAGGGCAGCTGTTGCCTTACATCCTCCTGCATGAAGGGTGCAGGGTGTGGTGATTCCAGAATGGGTAGAGCTCTCAGTAGCTCTTAACACTCAATAGCACAGTTAAGGGTGTCAAAACGGGCATAGAAAGTGTTCAGGTCTTTCGCAAAAGTGACAGGGTCAGTTATTGTAGAGAGGTTGGGTCTTGGGTCACACCCAGTGAGGGTTTTTACTTTTACAAATGCTTGTCTGGTGTTCATGTATCTAAATCCTGTTCAAGTTTATCAAGTTTATAAAGAAAAGAGATCAAATATTTACATCAAAAAGAAGGCTTTCACGAGTGCCACAGGTCATAAAGGTACGTTTTGCTGTCTCTGTATCAGGTATTCATTTTTCATCATTACAATCAAACAGAAGGCTAATGTCTTGAAAATGTAGTAATGTGATGTTTTGACACGTGGATCTTATTAGTTATGACTGAGTGAATGTCTCTAGTACAAAAACGCATAATATTTTCACTAGCCTATGCAGTCCCTCCTTTATTCTCCATCATAACAGAAAGCTGAGCTACAGTAAAATTAAATGTGTCATGTGACCGTATGTAAAAGAACTGGTCAAAAGAGTAAAACTCCTGGACATGACTTGGCATTAGGTTATTACTTTATTTATGACGGACAATCGGACATCTGATATCATACATATCAAGCGACAGCGTCAAAATTGGAGAGTGGCTGTGTTTTCACCTCTTTATTAGGCCTGTGTTTGCCATAAATATATTGTTTTAAGATATTGGGGGAGGGTATTAGTCTTTTTTTTCAATGTCAAGGGGAGGCTCCAACAGAAATATAAATAAGGCTTGAGGTATAAGGGTCTCTTTTTGTAATGTAAGATTCAGTCCCCCAACTCGTTTTTGAACTGTCCCTAACCCAGTGTGATGTTTTCCTATAATGTGCAAACATTTGGGCATCCCACAGTGCCCCAGCCTCATCTCCTCACCCTCCTACCCTTCCAAAGTTTTAAAGGGATATTCTTCACTTTCGCCATTTCTTTTTCCTGTTACTAGGATAGTTGCATTATGTGTACAGATTTTAGATCAGTTTGACTTTGTCTTTTAAATGTGTAGTTGGTGTGGTTGTGATAGCATGTTATGGCCTTCTGAACAGCGTAAATGGAGTTGCATCTCCACTGGACATTCATAGATTCTGGAACTCTCAATGAGGGAGGAGTAGATTTGCCTTTAAGGCATTTTTTGGAAAGAGCCCATTAGACAAAATGTTATTGAGCCTAAAAGTGATTATTTAAGAGTCCCTAGGATGAGATCAGATTTCCTCATCAGTGTATTTATATATTGTATCTACAGTCCATCCTACAGCAATATTTTTCCTCAGAAGCTGATCTCACTCTCTCTTTGTGTGTGTGTGTGTGTGTGTGTGTGTGTGTGTGTGTGTGTGTGTGTGCAGGGCTTGGTCAGACATGGCTCTGCTGGCTGAACTCTCCAGCATCACATACTCTCCAGCTCAGCTTCAGGAGAAAGTCTACAATATCTGTCAACAGACGAGCGCTACCCTGTAATAGTACCCCACGTAGCCCAGGTAAAACCACACATAATGTGAACACAATGGAAACCTGCTTTTATGAAAAATGCCTATTTTTCATATAATTTGACTTGGGGGAACTGCCTAAACATTTACTGTGAAAACCACCAAGTTTCAACCTACTACTAATAATAGGTGTCACATAGCACCACAAGGGGCCTACATGCAGGCACGCACTGTAGGGTCAATATCAAGGAAGGTAGATGGGCACAAGGGTAGATACAAGAAAAGCACAGTTTGAAGAACCACTGAATGCTGCATTAGTGTTTAGATAGACTGAGACACCGGCTGCTTTTTGTGGTACTTCAGTGCTTGAGGAACAGGTATAAAGCCAGATCAGACTGCCTCTGTTGACGGTAGATGATGATATTCAGATAAAGGAGAGTATTTATAGTAGTTTCTTATTACCATCCATGTAGTTATTAAAATATAAAATAAATGATACTTTCATGAAATATACTTAACAAATGCAGTAAGTATCAGGTTACTCTGAAAAACCAGGTAACACGGGTAACTAAGGAATATGTTTACCTGCACTGTAATAAGTACAGGTAACTGTAAATCTGTTTACATGCAGCAGGTCTGTATTCAGATTTCTTTCATACACCTCACCTTATTTTGGAACCATGGCTTACTTATTTTAACTGTAGTAGTGAGAGAAAACGTTGTGTCTGTCCTGACTTTTTTTTTTTTTAATTTTTGCTGTGTATGGGTGTGTTGGAGCAGACTGATGGAGCAGGGAGAGGACTGACAGACAGACAGAGCACAGTGTTTCCTCACAGCACAATGAATTTAACAAATAGACAAATGTTCAGTGGTGGAAGCAAAGTTATTTAGACTTCTAGAGGCCACTTTGTACTAGTTTCAATTTCAGCTGCACTTTGGAGTTATTTCATAGATACAAGCCTGCAGTCTTTTGTCCTGCACATTCATATTTATAAAAAGCCAATTAGAAACCAGGTTACCTGTGTACATGGCCAAGAAATTGGCATTCTCCAGGAGAAATCTAGCCGGGAAAATCAGGTTTCCTTAATCCTCTACCCCTATTAGGGAAACTAGGTCTCGTTTAAATGACATTTACGTAAGAAATCAGCTTACTGGAGGGAGCCGACTGCCACCCAATTACCTACATGCATGTAAATGCACTGATGGACAACAATATAAATTTTGAATTCCAGTAAAGGAGAACTTACGTGACATAAGTTCTTTCCCTATTGCTTGTGTTGCGTTTTGACAGATGTACAGCGTTGTGTGATGATGGGTATTACTAAGGCCAATCTCCCAGACTCCCCTGCGTGCAGCCACCTCAGTTCTATGTGTCTCAGGACTGAGAATTTCATCACACCAAGAGAAAGCTCAGTAAAGGTTACATTCAGCCACTACTTTCATTCACCTGTGTGGGTTTCTTCAGAGGACTCTGGATAATTCCGAACCATTCTAATAGGGGAACAAAGTGTTAACTTGACTCCTTTTAATTCACTCCAGCTACAGCATCCCATACTGTATATGTCCTTCCCATTTAAGTAGATGCTTTGTGTTGGTCCAAGAAGATTAGAAATGACACGTAGAACATTTACTGGCTGGCTCTTGTAGGACAAAAATGAATTCTTAAAGTTGACCCATATGTGCTGTTACCTTCTGTCAATTCTTAGGGGTCCAACATTTTTCAGCCTCCACCTTTCAAAGTAGACTCTGCCAGCAGTTGCCAGGGCTTCATCACAGCCAGCCAGAAGGAAGGGCTGTTCATAGATACTGTATCTCCCATCTCCAGTGCCCACAGATGCAGCAGCACTGAGGAAGGAGAGCATAAAATAGAACAGGAAGAGGAAGGAGAGGGAGCAGCAGGGTCAGAGCAGGAGCAGAGTCAAAAGAGGAAGGAGGAAATTAATGAAACCAGTCAAAGTCAACCAAGGATATATGTGGAGGAAGAACAGGAGGACAGGGCAGAAGAGGAGCTTGAGGAAATGGAGAAAAGATTACACATGTTAATGGTCAAAGAGTGCACTAAAGAAGAAGAAAACATGGAAGAGGAGTACAAGGGAGGAAAGCATGTTGAAGAAGGCAGTGAGGAAGAACAGCATGGCTGGGGTGACCCTCACAGAGGTGAGAACCAACAAGCTGTACATATAGCACCAACATGGCTGATGAACAGTCCACCTGTGGTCAGGCTTTATGCAGCAGATCACTGTATCACTACAGTCTTCTTCTGCAGCATTTAATATTTAGGGTAAAAAGTAAAATAAAATATCAAACACAGTAAAAGAAAATTCCAGTTTATTACACCTTATTTTTTCCATAGTTTTGTCCATCATTCCTATTAGTAATAATAACATTGTACTCACCAAGTTAATTTAGTGACATCACTAAAAACAAGTCTGACAGGTCAAGAAACATGAGCAATCAGATGATCAGACAAGCAACTGAAATCTGATCTCATGCGCACACAATGCGAGTAGTTTTTCACACAACAGAATAAGGTATTGGAGATATGCTGGTTCTTACAAACCGCAGTAAGAACCTGTTTTCTCCAGCTCTTCATCTAACAGCTCACTGGGCTTGTTCCATTCCTCCCTTGTAATATTTAAAAGTAATTTGCTGACGCATTTGTAGATTTTATAGACTCTTTTTTAATGAACTATCGCTGTCAGCGCTAACCTCGATCAATGACAAACACATTACATATCCTGTGGCTACTTCACAATAAAAGCCACCCTGTGATTTACCAGGGTGGCTTTTATGAAACGCATCAGCAGTAGGTTAGCATTAGCATTAACTTAATCCAGCTGTAGTGCACAGTAAACATGACTGATGTCATCAATGTCATAAAATTACAAACAGTAATGCTAGATTACATGCTACATCATTTCCTGTGAATCTTTTGCAGGGAAGGTTTTAGTCTGAAAGCTTGCCATCAACTCTGGCAACAGAGCTGCCAAAGTTTTCGGGGGGAAATATTTTCTGTGAGATGAGAACATGCTAATGTATTTGGTTGTTCATGTCTTATGAGCAATATACAGACAATAACATTGTTGAGATTTGACTTTGCTTTACAAATGTGGGGTCAGAAGTGGAGGAAGAGAAGGATGAACAAGATAGTGATGACGAGAGGAAGAAAATAACAGGATTTTTTGGCAAGGGTGACAAAACAGGAGAAAACGCCTTGGTTAGAATAAGTAAGCAAACAGTCATGACGATGTAACAAATATTCTACTATCTGGCCTTTGGTTTAATTGAGAATAGTATCGTATTGTGTATATCAAGAGTTAACTGACAATAATTCATAAAGTCTTATATTTATTTGTCCTCTCAGGTGAACTTGATGTGGACACAGTGGCTGGAGATCCAGAGAAGAAGAAAGAGCTCAGATTGTCTCCAGGGTCACAGCAAAGTCCCAGTTTATCAGAGGACATCAACAGGTGGGTGACAACAGCTACAGCTTTGTTAAACAGAGCCTGCTGAACGTGAAGTGTTTGTTACATGTCTGCCAGAACCTCTATCCACTCCTGAGACCCCCACCCCAAAAATGAGGGGCCAGTCACAGGGTGTAGCAGAAGCATGAGCAGTAAACTGCTGACAGACAACTGATCTGACCCTTACAGATCGTGTCATTTAATTTCTGACTGTGCGTATTTGTTAATTAACATGAGGCAGGAGTGGGGACAGAGGTAGCAAGTAGAAATGTTGTACAATAAGTCTAAGGGATACTTGGTTTGTGATACATGTAGTCAAGCTTAGATATTATAATAATTAATGAATTACAGTAGACAGCTGTTCAGTTCAGTTCAGTTCAGTTTATTTTGTCACATGTAATCATACTGGGTATAATTATAGTGAAATGTCTGTCCATTAGCTCCTTCAATTTGCAATAAAAAATAAGTGTAAAATAGAATAAGAATAAAGAATAAAATAAGTAATAGATAATAAGATAGTCGTCATATAGTAGTCTTAGGGCAATTCTCAGGCAGTGTCCTCATTTAGGATCCTAGTGGTCTGAGGGTAGAAGCTCTTCCTGAGCCTCTCAGTGCTGGCCTGGTGTATCCCGTAGCTTCTTCTTGACTGCAGCAGGGAGAAAAGGCTGCTATCTGGGTGGTTGGGATCCTTAATGATTCTTGTAGCCTTAGTCTCACACCGTCTGGTGTAAATGTCTTTTATGCAGGGTAGAGTGCTGCCTATTATATGTTCAGCCAAACGAACCACTCTTTGCAGGGCCTTGCCGTCCTGTTCGGTGCTGTTCCCGTAACAGGCAGTGATGTTCCCTGTCAGGACGCTCTCAATGGTGCAGGAGTAGAAATTCCTCAGTGTCTGAGGGGATATCCGGAATTTCCTCCAGCGTCTGAGGTGAAACAGTCTCTGCCTTGCCTTCTTCACCGCAGAGTCAGTATGTAGCGCCCAGGTCAGGCCCTCTGTGATATGGACACCAAGGTATTTGAAGCTGTCCACCCTCTCCACCGAGGACCCATTGATGTTAAGGGGGGCGTAGTTCCTTCCCTGCTTCTTCCCAAAGTCCACTATCAGCTCCTTAGTCTTGCTGACATTCAGAAGGAGGTTGTTGTCCTGGAACCAGCGGGTCAGTCCCTCCACTTCATTCAGGTACGCCTTTTCATTGTTATCTGTGATCAGGCCCACCACAGCTGTGTCGTCAGCAAACTTGACGATGGTGTTTGGGGTGAAAGTGGCTACACAGTCGTGTGTGTACAGGGAGTACAGCAGGGGGCTCAAAACGCAGCACTGGTGGGCTCCAATGTAAAGGATGAGGGTGGATGAGGTGTGTCCGCCCACCCTCACTACTTGGGGTCTGTCTGTCAGGAAGTTAAAGACCCACTTGCACAGAGAGGTGTTTAATCCCAGGTCCTTGAATTTTGTGATGAGCCTGGAGGGAACTATAGTGTTAAATGCTGAACTGTAGTCAATGAACAGCAATCTCACATAGCTCCCTGGGTATGACAGACTGAGCCAGGGACAGGTTGAATATCATTGTGAACACCGACGCTAGTTAGTCAGCACATAGTTTGAGGACCCGCCCACTGATACCATCTGGTCCTGCTGCTTTCTTGGTGTTCACATGCTTGAAAGCCCTCCTGACGTCATGCTCAGAAAGGGTGATAGATGTGGCAGGTGCACCCACCCATCCATTAACCTCTGCTTCAGCTGTCATTGCTTGTTGGCTGCCGATGGCCTCAAAGCGAGTATAAAAGTTTGTTTAGCTTACTTGCTAGAGACGCATCAGCACTTGACAAGGAGGCTGCTGCTTTGTCCATGTTTCCAGACTGCATCCCTAAGTTGTAGTGTAATGTGTGTAATGTCACTGTGCTCTGGTGCAGCACTTCTCAAATCAGAGGCTGCAGATTTATCAACACACAGTATGTGTCCTTCTGCCATCAGATGGCTGCAGAGATTTAATGAATTGACGAGAAGCTTTCTCTAAAGTATAAAACATCTGTGGACAGCAGATACTGTAAGAATCAACCATATGCATTTATAAATAAATGCAGACTGATTAAGCGACATTATACTTTAACCACATTAAATGTTAATTTTTGAAGCCGATTTAAACACATCTTCTGGCTGGGGAGTGTTTCATTGCAATAGTTGTGTATTATATTATTAATATTAATAATTGATTATTAATATCTGCATTTTAAGCATTCTTACATTATTGTTGCACATTTGCAAGTACAAGTGTTTAGTTTGCTCTTGTTGACAGAATCGCCAAAATGGAAAAAGACTTCATGCTGAAAGTAGACGTTTCAGAACCACGTCTAAGACCAAATTTCCAGCAAAATACCAACAACTCACTTTGCACTGCGTCATTTGAATTAATTCCCTCCTGTGCCTTTTTAGTCTTATGCCTCAATAATGAATAATAAACAGGAAATTCCAGGATTATTCCGCCCACAGCTGAGTTATGGTAATGTATCTACTGTCCGTGCGTGTTCTCTTTTTTCAGAGCTCACTTAACAGTAGATGATGTACTGCAGGGCTTTGTAGTGGAGAGCAGCAGAAAGAACCCCGGACCAAGTAAGTGGCTCACCACATTGTGTCAAGTACAGATGAGGCTGGATATAATTCCAGTACTACCAAAAGTTATATCAAATTCAATTTCAATTCATATACAGTTTGTTTTGCGGGCAAAAGACAGCACAGTTAATCATGCAGAAAAGTCAGTTATTTTCTCTACAACATTCCAACATTTCATAGGTGGCACTGGGGCCTTAGCATGGCTGTGTTCATCTCTCTGTTTGTCTAACACTTTGATCCAGAGCAAAGTCCAGCTGGGTGACAAATTCAAGAAAATGACATCCATAGAAGACAAGGGCTCACTGAATGCTTTGATTGGTATGAAAATTACATGAATCATATGTTACTGTGTGGCCTTCACATTTTAGATTTTGGAGCCAAGTGTTAGACAGCGCTCTCCCCCATCATCATCAAAAAAACCATATGAGGGAATATGTTTTGGAAGAATAATGTTCATCCCTCCAGTAAAAGTTCCACACACTTGGGGAATCTATGCACTGACGCTGTTTTCGAGACCTGTGATGGAACAACACAGTGCATGCTGGGTTTTTCTTTCATTTGTCACCAATCTGTATCTTAACAGCTACTTACCCAGATGACCAACACAGCAGTCCATGATGAGGTATTTTAAAACTAAACAGCAAGCGTGTATGACACCTGCTGGTCCTCTGATGTTGTTATTTCTTGTGTTCAAGTGAAAATTGGAGGAAATGGGGAATACCAAAATCAATCAGATGAATCATCTAAGGACCAGTGTGTAGGATTTAGGGGGATCTATATGAAATGGAATATAATATTCATAATTATGTTTTCATTAGTGTATAATCACCTGAAACTAAGAATCGTTGTGTTTTCGTTAGCTTAGAATGAGCCTTTCATATCTACGTAGGGAGTGGGTCCTCTTCCATGGAGACCGCCATGTTGCACTGCCATGTTTCTACAGTAGCCCAGAATGGACAAACCACACACTGGCTCTAGAGAGGGCCTTTCGCATTTTTATGTTGAAATGGTATATTTATAGTATCAGTATTACCGTTAACTAATCATTCAAGGTGTTTCACTTTGGATGTGAAGGATGAAATGAAAAGATCATTAACTCTGGAAACAAGCTCAAAGCTTGATGGCATTTGACAGAACTGTCCATTTTGAAAATTCACTAACTGTGCCTTTTCCACTCTGTATTTTTGTGAATACAAGACTGTGCTGGAGCAGGACCAGACTCTTCACAAGCCAAACAACAAATCAAAAGAAAATGTTATTTTATGTGTGTGAAATTTCCAACGATGTTTCGTTAATAGAGCACTGTTTTGTTGTTTGCTGTTTTAAAGCAAGGTTTGTTATTCTAAAACATTTTTGGAATATATAAACAGCTGCTGAAGCTGTAATTAAACTGACTTTATGAATTTAATGTTTAAAGTCAGAGCTGTAATAATTTGAATTGTTAAAAACTGTATTCAGCTTTGTTCAGAAGTCATTTTGATGCACATGTACACAGATCATTTCGTGTGCAGCAGGTAGAACTCTACCCATCCTAGAAGTCCCATTGAGTCATCAGGTTCCAATATTAGAACCATCTGAGCTTTACATCACCATTAAATGAGGACAAACAAAACACTGTCTGCAAAAGCGTTTATTTTACATTGTGCTGTTGAAGGATGTGCAAATAAAAATGATATACAAAGACACCATTTCATTTTAAATCCCATCTCTCCAATTAAAAAACCTTTGTTTCCTCTGACAACCCATAAGGTTCCATTTTAGAAGCATCCCTCCCTGTCCTCTCCTCAGAGGAACATAGATCCAAGCATAGATGTTAAATGCCATTGAACCTTCAACATTTTTCTTCTCACATCAAGAACATTCTGAGTTTCAGTCTATGCACCTGAACACTCTGAATTGTCCATAGATGTGATGGTGAATATGACCGCTAATGTTGCTAGCCAGTGCCCATTAATGACATCAATACTCATTCGGGTTTCATCTTTGTTACAGAAACGTATCACCTTTTACTGACTGATACCAATCAGACTGCTGTATAGTAAAGGTGTATCAGTATCACTTATATGCAGATGTAAATTTCCACAAAGACCTTTATCAAGAATTTACTACACCAGACGTCCATGCATTTATCACAACTCAAATTATTTGACTTAGTTCTAGAGTTACTAAACATGTGTCAGTTGTAGGAGACAAGAAGACACTTAGAAAAACAACATACAGCTAGGGCTGGGGTATGTAATGCTTCAATACTTGTGCCAATACCCACGTTTCAAATATTTTTATATTCCTCAGGAAATATCTGATTTAAGAATAAGTAAACGAGATTCTGAACCTGAGCAGACATTTGATGTAAACTTTCAGTTTTTGACAGTTTTCAATACTTTTAAGTTCTAAGAACAAATTTTAGTCAGAACCAAAAAACGTATTGAGGTTCAATACCAGCACAATATTGTGAAAAATTTGCTGTCCATTTTTTTGCATCTAAAGTATTTACATCTATCATGAGAGGGCCAGATGACGGAGAATATGACTTTGACTGTTCCCATTATAGCAGATGGATGTGTCACTGGACAGAAGAGACCAGTCTAGACCCACTGTCAGAAGTCACCCATAGTCTCACAGACTTGTAGTTCTGCTGAGATCGATCTAGTCTACAGTCATAAAATCCACAGAGTGTGGCTGCGGCAGACCAACATCTGGTCCACTTTTTCATCATGTTACTAGTTAAAGAATAACTTAACACCCCCAGAAAATCTTGTTTTTGTGGACTTCTCACCTAGCTGCAGTGATGTGAAGGTGTCCTCCTGTGACATCACTTTTGACCACACCCATCATTTTGTTGGATGTTGAAAGTGCTGATATCTGAGTGTGTTTTTTATCGACTTTATCAAAGAGCATTGGCTGCTGTGAGACCTAAACAATAAGGTGATCTATCCTCTTTACAATATGTTACCTTGTAGCTTTTGCCATGTGTGATCTTTTTGTGATTGGGTAAACTTTATCGAAAGCAAAAACAGGAGAAAATTACCCTGGGAGTGAATAAAATAAATGCTGCATTTCAGCAAACTGAAATGTGTTTTGCTTGATTCATGAATAGTTTTGAATGACATGCATACTAATCACCTTAAACATCTTCCTATGTAAAAGGGGCTTAAGAATGACTCATGGTAAAGCCACACTGCACACAGTTAGGCTGCAGCAGGAGGTGAATCGATGATGAGGAGCACTTTGGGATGACAGGCAGTGAAGAACAGGCAGGTAGCACAGAGGGCAAAGTTAAAATAGACAACTATTACCTGGAAGGGGAAAAAATAGCATTGCAATTTGCATCACTTGTGGATCCAAACTATAACAGTAAACAGCATCTGGAACGAAAATATGACTGCTGTGCCCACAAACATCTAGTGGTCTGGCCGCATCTTGTCTGGCCATTTCCCTGTAGCCACCCAGCAGACACTGCGACAACACCCACCCTATCAACAGTCTCCAGCTATTGATCCACCTCACATCACAAGACGAATGTGGCCTTTCTTGTCCAGCTGGACTAAAGAGAGGTGCTGTAGGACCTTCAGTTTGGCATCGCTCACCTTCATCTTCAACTGCTTCATCTTCTGCACACTGAGGGAGCCACTGCAGAGGACAGGAAGAAACAGAAAGACACTAGCCCTGTTTTCCTTCTGAGGTAATTGATCATTTCAATAGGAGCACTTGAAATCAAATGATGCAGTACAGTGACCCATTTCATGTTGATAGTAATCAGAGAATTTTTCCACTAACCAAATCCACCATGAGCATTTCATTTTTTTTTTATAAAGAACTGTTGTACTGAAGCATCAGTCTTGTCAACAGATTTACATGTTCATCTACCCAAAACTAATCAATTTTCAGTGGATCACCCAGTTTCTAAAACCAGTAAACATCCTATTGAAAGACATAATTTGAAAAAATAGCGGCGAGTACACGTGTATAACACCAGTAGTAACATGTTATTGTGAATAAAATAAGTAACATTAAATAAAAACATGAACAAGGTCATATGTCACTTTAGCTTTGTTTGAATTAGGAAATGGAGTCGCAACTTGGGAACCAGGTTAAAATCTTCTTCATGGTGCAAGGAGCAAATAAATTCTAAAAAATTCTAAATTGATTCTACAAAAAGTCTGATGGAAATACTTTCGGAACAACACTAAGTGCTGTTAAACCAGACTCATTGCAGTTGCTCTCCAACCTGTTGTTTTTGTTGAGGTGCTGCCGCAGCTGCTGGTAGAACGCATTGATGTCAGCCAGCTTGACGTTGGAGCGTATGCTGAGAGGAACCACCTCCAACATGGCTTCACTCAGCTCCTCATACTCACAACCTGTGGATACACAAAGGGAGACGTCAGATTCAAAGTTCAATTCAGTCACCTGATGAAGGAATATGTAAACTGCAGAAGTACATTCCAACTGATCTGAAAGTGGAAAAAATGGTCAGTTTACACTTAAGGGTAATTTCACCTAAATCACAACATAAAGTTTTTTCACATCCCTCAGATGGTATCTGTCCATGAAGGTAGTTTTGGATTTATTTGAGATATCTGTCTCTGAGATTTGTGGTAAATGGAGGTGAATTTTAAACAACATTTTAAAAAAACTGAGGGTACAAACTCAACAGCAACATCTCTTCCCAGTTTCAGTGCCCAAGTAACTCTGAATAGTCCACAGAGACAGATACCTCTAAACCTTGACAAATAAAACAAAGTATCTACATGGGAAATGAAAGGGAAATGAAAAAATAGGTTATGTTTTTTGTAGTTGAGGTGAACCAGAAGATTAGAAAAGCAAGAGCGAAAATGTGGGTTTTGAAGGCTTTTTTGAAGTATGATAGGCTGTTGGCCTTTCGGATTTGGCTGGGGAAGGTGTTCCAGAGGGAGGGGGCGGCTGTGGCGAAGGCAAGGTTATTGATGGCTTTGAAGGTGGTGAGTAATATTTTGAAGTCTATCCTGTACTTGATCAGGAGCCAGTGGAGGTCGTGGAGGGGTGATGTGGTCAGAGCGGCGGGTGAAGGTGAGCATGCGGGCAGCAGAGTTTTGGACATATTGGAGTTTACTGAGGATGTAGTTAGGCGAACCATATAGAAGGCTATTGCAGTAATCGAGCCTGGATGTAATGAATGCATGGATCAGTGTTTCAGCAGCGGAGAAGGATAGAGAGGGTCGAAGATGGGCAATGTTCCTGAGGTGAAAAAGGGCTGTTTTGGTGATCTGGTTTGCATGAGGGAGGAATGAGAGGGTGGGGTCGAGGATGATGCCAAGGTTGTGGACGTGAGTGGAGGTGGTGACAATGGAACCATCTACACTCCCCTCCAAAAGTATTGGAACAGTGAGGCCAATTCCTGTATTTTTGCTGTAGACTGAAAACATTTGGGTTTGACATCAAAAGATGAATATGAGACAAGAGATCAACATTTCAGCTTTTATTTCCAGGTATTTAC
>NTHP01001006.1:73787-94586 GCA_003416845.1 Oplegnathus fasciatus | reverse complement strand
ACAAAAGGTGGAGGTATCTTTTTTTACATCAACAGTGCCTGGTGTAAGGATGCGAAAGTGATTCAGCAACATTGTTCTCCTGAACTGGAATCTTTTTTCATCAACTGCAAACCTTTTTACTCCCTCCATGACTATGCTTCATTCATTCTGGTCGGTGTTTACGTTTCACCGCAGGCTAATGTGTAGGAGGCATAGTGCACGCTTGCCGAGTAGATACTGAGTGTGGAGTGAGCAAACCCGCACTCTTTAGTTATTGTCCTTGGTGACTGTAACAAAGGTAACCTCAGCCATGAACTCAATAGAGCCTATCACATCATCCCCCGTGTTGCACTGGGACACTCTGACCACGTCCCTCTCTATCCTGGAGAGAGACGTTAACAGGATTTTCAAGAGACAGAACCCCTGCAAAGCAGCCGGACCAGACTCTGTCTCTCCATCCACCCTGAAGCACTGTGCTGATAAGCCGTCTCCGGTGTTCACAGAAAACTTCAACACCTCACTGGAGACATGCCATGTGCCAGCCTGCTTCAAGTCCTCCACCATCATCCCCGTCCCCAAAATAACAAGGACCACAGGACTTAATGACTACAGAGCTGTCACCCTGACCTCTGTGGCTACGAAGTCATTTGAGCACCTTGTGCTGTCCCACCTTAAAGCCATCACTGACTCGCTCCTGGATCCCCTGCAGTTCACCTACAGAGCCAACAGGTCTGTAGCCGACGCAGCAAACATGGCCCTCCACTTCATCCTCCAGCACCTGGACTCCGCAGGAACCTATGTCAGGATCCTGTTTGTGGACTTCAGCTCTGCCTTCAACACCATCATCCTGGCTCTGCTACAGGACAGGCTCTCCCAGCTGAGTGTGCCTGACTCCACCTGCAGGTGGATCACAGATTTCCTCTCTGACAGGAGGCAGCATGTGAAGCTGGGGAAACATGTCTCTGACTCTCGACCATCAGCACCGGTTCCCCTCAAGGCTGCATTCTTTCCCCTCTGCTCTTCTCTCTGCACACCAACAGCTGCACCTCCAGTCATCAGTCCGTCAAGCTCCTGAAGCTGGTGACCTGGTGCGGACAGAATAACTTAGAGCTCAACGCCCTAAAGACAGTGGAGATGATTGTGGATTAAAGGAGGAACGCAGCCCCACCCACCCCCATCACCCTGTGTGACTCTCCAGTTGACAGTGTGGAGTCCTTCCACTTCATGGCGACCATCATCACCCAAGACCTCAAGTGGGAACTGAACATCGGTCCATCAGGACCAAAACCTCACGCCATAAAAACAGTTTCTTCCCATCTGCAGCTGGCCTCATCAACAAGGCCCCAGACCCCCACCCCTGGACTCTCATCCCGCCCCATAGTCACTTCACATTAACGTAAAGCCTCCACATCTGACTCTATGCATTACATTAACGCACATCCTCATATTACCATCTCTGTACATTGCACATTTTCTCTGTACTGTGAAATTATGAATTTTATATATTGATATCTTGCATATCCCTGCACAAACTGTACAGCTCTTTCATTTCATTTTAAAACAGGTATATTGTACATGTATATGTATATTTTTATTGCTGATTTTCTATTTTATTTAAATTTCTTGATTGTTGCAGTACTTGCTTTTTACTTGATTTCTGTAAAATTGGATCAGCAGCTCCCTAGGCAGGCTGAACTTCCTGAGTTGGCGCAGAAAGTACATCCTCTGCTGGCCCTTTTTTCTGATATAGCCCTGTTGTCCATGGCTACAGAGAGCTACTCATCTTGTATTTCAACAAGATGCCGGCGCATGTAGATGTGCCGTATGTGTGTGTAGATGTAGTCAAACTTCACTACATTTTTACCATAATGTCCACAACGCCACCACAGGAAACAATACCCTAGACCGTAACACGAAAATTCCTGGTAACTACAAAACCCTCCTCCGTCTCCCCTTTAGACAATCAGACTACATGTCCCTGCCTCTCTTGTCAACTTACTCTCAGTTGATTAAAAGGGTCAAACCATCAGAAAAAACAGTTACAGTGTGGACAGATGCTACAGCAGTTCTACAGGACTGTTCACAGAGTACACAGACTGACTCAAGTTCAGAGATGTGCCCCAGGAGAATGATGAGGTGGTGATCACAAAGACAATAAAATCATTCCCTCACCAGAAATCCTGGATGAATGGAGAGCCAGAGTCAAAAAAGCTGCTTTTCGGTCAGGTGACAAGGAGGCATACAAAACCGCCAGAGCGAGACTGAAAGTTGGCATCAAGGATGCAAAGCGGAGACATCAGGAGAGACTGGGGAGAGACCTCAACACCAACAACCCCACTCACCACTCACCTCCGGTTTCTGATGAAGTGCTTTGAGAAACTGGTTCTCCAGAACTTCAAAAACAATATCCCAGCCAGACTAGACCATCACCAGGCTGCATTCAGAGCCAATAGATACACCGAGGATGCCATCTCCACTGCCCTCTACTCAGTCTTCACACACCTTGAAAATAACAACACCTACATCAAAACGCTGTTGATTTCAGCTCAGCATTCAACACAATCACCCCTATGAAACTGATAAACTTGGTGCTTTGGGCTGGAGTACTACACTCTGAAATTGGATATTGGACTTTGTCCCTTTCTCACCAGTCACACCTCCTCCACTCTCGTGCTGAACACTGGAACCGCCCTGGGAAGTGTGCTCAGCCCCCTCTTGATAACGCTTTACACCCACGACTGGAACCGCTGACATGGAGAGAACTGTATTGTGAAGTTTGAGGATGACACTACCATCATCGACAACCTTGCAGGGTGCTGCACAGAGAACAACCTACTGCTCAACGTCAGCAAAACCGAGGAGCTGATCGTTGATTTTAGGAACAAGACTCACTACATCAGTTGAGCTGAGGTGGAGGAGGTGAACAGTTTTAGGGTCCTGGGGATCAGCATCACAGATAACCTGTCATGGTTATCACACATCTCCACTCTGGTAAAGAAAGCTCAGAAACACTGTATTTCTCATAGAAACTTAGGACAGCAAAATTCCTGTACCAAGTTCTTGTTAACTTTTACTTAACTTTAACTTTTTAGGGCTCCGCAGCGGGTGATATTGTGGGTATATTGTTTTTATTTTAATTTTTATTCCATTCTAATTTAAAATATTTGTACTGTATATAAGTTCTGTGTGTGTAGTGTGATTAAGCAACCCTGTTTTGTAAAATGACAGAAATAAAGGAACCTTGAACCTTGAACAGTGACAATCCACTACATCACTCCCGGGTGGGAAATGAAAATTACGGTACTCTAAACTCGCCCCATTTATGAACAGCATACAAGCATGTATTTGGCAGAGAAACTAAAGGAAGTAGTAATCAGAGTGGATTATTTATTTCATACTTGAGAGTGTACAGGTCTTACGATGGAGCATTATTAACATTTGTGTTATTTATTTTTGTTATTTATTTTTTCTTATTGCCAATATTCCAGTACTGTCCACTGTTGAATATTTACATTTTTCAAAATTAATGACAAAAATTTTATTTTCTGCATATGTTTTTGTTTTCTCTGCTGTACCGAAAACATACCGAACCATGACCCCAAAACCGAGGTACATACTGAGCCATTACTTTTATGTACCATTACACCCCGTATACATGCACTGTGAATAACCACACACTTCATGTATATGTTATCTAGTCATCTAGTAATTTACCCATTCAATACTTACTCACTGCACTATTAGTATTTGTTTCCAATTTACAGAAACACTTGACTTGTATATAGACACTATTTGTTGTTGGTCATTGTTGCTTTTTTAAACATTTATCTATATATACACCTATTTTTCACTTACTTGTTTATAATGTACATAATAGTTATATGTTTACCGTTATTTCCTGCTAAAACTTAACAAACAAACAAAATGTGTTTTACAAATGCCCTACGATTCAATGACAAACACAGTGTGGTTTGCAAATACAAAACACCATTAACAAAGAAATAGATTTTGTTTTGCAAATACAAAACGTACCTATCAAACAAATACCTGCTCTTATGGAGCGCAGAGCAAAGTTTTGGTGAGCAGGCATACGGAGAACCGAGATGCGAGGTGTCGATCATGGAAAAGAGACGGAAAACTGGTTTGTAATGAAGGATTTAAAATTCATTCGTCACTAGTGCTGATTAAGGGAGCTCAGTGGGCGGACATGCCACTCCACCAGAAACATCTCTAAATGCACAGCAGGGCGCAGGTTATAGAGATTACTTTATGACATCTTAGTTCTTATAGTAAGTTATTTACCTTAGTCTCGGGTTGCTAGTCAGAACGCCGTTACCCTCTTGTCCACAGTGGCTATTCAATCTGCTCTGCACTTCTTTGCTGTGCTCTACCTCCTGGCGCGTTTAAATTGACTCAGTAGCGCTACCTGTTGTTGTGGAGGGCGAATTACTCAGGACATTTATGAGAAAATCTTCAGCACAATCATAGTGGAAAGTTTGTGCCAAAAGTCACGTGATATTTTTTTGTCTTTGTAGTAAATTTTTTTTGTACTTTTGTACATATGGTATGTATTTGTTTGATAGGTACGTTTTGTATTTGCAAAACAAAATGCATTAGCTTGTTAATAGTGTTTTGTATTTGAATTGTAGGGCATTTGTTTGGTGCCCTGGTTTTTAGCTGTATGTATATTTCTATTTGTATTTCTTTTTGTAAATTTAGTGTATTGACAGCAACTTAAAAACTGGAGTCAAATACCTTGTATGTGTACACATACTTGGCCAATAAAGCTGATTCTGATATTTCAGTCTTGAAAAAAGTGGCGAATTGACCAACAGACCGACCAGCCGACATAGTGAAAGTATTCAGAGCAAAGTAGAAGACTTGAAGGTAATAGACTCACTCAGTGGTTGCTGTTGGCCAGAAGCTGCTACAGAAGAAGGCACCTGAAAGATAAAATCATGAGGTTTTCAACTTCTAATAACAAGCCGTAGTAGGAACTGATGTGTCTTAGAATATAGAAAGCAAACTCCAGAACACGCTTAATTTTTTCAGAAAGACTGACGAAATAAATGCTCAGTGAGAGATTGTATTGAATAACAGAAGCCAATGAAATAGAGGCTAGCCTGGATGTGATGTCATGATTTTGGCTCTCTATATCTATAATAGGGTTTGAAACTGCTTTTTTCTGTAGTTGAGGTAAATAAAAGGCCCTATCCACTATTTGAGAATTTACAGTATGTAATTTTTATAATATTATACAGCTCAGTTTGAACTGGTGTCCGCTTAAGCTGAACAGCTGACAGGCAAAACCTGGAGGAGCTCAAAAGACAGTAAATAGCACAAAACTTTGGACTGCAGCCATGGTGCTTTTATTGAATATAGGCGTATCTTGGCACAAACCTTCACCCTCAACTGAGCTACATCATCAGAGCATTCCGGGTCAGTGAACCTTCCTATCTAAAGGTAAGAAAATGCAGTGAGGAAGCAGCATCCTGAAAGGACTGTTGGTGTTAGTAGTAGTAGTTTCCAGTAGTTCTCAGTAGTTTTGCAGCTCCTGAGGTTTGGTTTAACTACTACATTCCTGATGTGGCCTTCATCTAAAAATAGTAGCCTCTGATCTGTTGTGCTTTGCCATGCTATCAGAGCTGTGAAGTTGTGTTATGCTACCATTGTGGCAAACCAAAGACGTACTGCTAATAAACCACACCAGCAAACCACTGGAAGGCTTTTGCTGTGAAGCAGCCAAGGAAGTGCTGAGTTTGTTGCAAAGGTTAGCAATAAACAAAAGTTTCTGGCAAATAATTGTGTCTTACCTCTGTTGTGGTCTCACAGACAGCTGAACCCAGGAGCTCTGCTGACTCCTGCACTGACTCTGTCAGAGGCTGAACCTGCAGCATGTTAACAATGACATAGTCAACAGTTTGTAGCCAGAGCTGCAATATATTTATGTATAATGAAATACCATGGCATGTCTCAGAGACAGAATCTATAATGTTGGTGGCTTTATTTATCTGTTAAAGTGAAAGCCAAAAAGCCATTAGGCCTCCTTTATGTAAAGTTCTGTAATGCTTTTATTCAGACATGACAGGACCATAATGAATTTTAACTGCAATGGTTGTACAATATGTGGCACCTGGGGGGTGTTTCACCAAAATTGCAACATGCAAACTGTGATTTGCAGCATGAGATCATTTACTCTCATGTTAATTTTAACACATTTCCTAGATCAAAACAAACACCATACTTGCATCCCATGCATAAGCATATGAAAGCCCTGGACTTGCAAATGTATCTACTAGTTGTGAGTGAAAATCTTTTGTGAAACATGAATTTGCTACCATTTCACCATTCACCTACCATTTCTTTTTCAAAATGGCTGCCTCGGTGTGTTGGTGCGTATTGTTTTGTCTTGTTTTGTTTGTAAATTCAGTTTTCTGCTGTGGTACCTGGAGCTCTTTCACCAGAGAAGAGGTCATGAACATCAGGGAAACAACACCAGCGGAATTATTTCCCACTTTCTCTTGTCATCAGTGGAATTACTGGACATTCTGATCAAAGGTGCCCTTACGTTTATCCATGCAGTGGAATGTCGGAGGAGAGGGCAATGTTACCGGGAATATTTCTTTCCATAGTGCGTTCACTGTTTAACAAACTGGATGAACTTGAGCTACTGGTGGGGAAAAACAGACACTTTTCTTCATCTTCCATTTTTTGCTTCATGGAGACATGGAGAGAGTGGCTGTGTGGATTGATACTGGTCTCTGCGCTGCAGCTGGCAGGCTTCCAACTTTTCAGAGCGGATCACAACACACAACTTTCCGGCAAAATGAAAGGTGGAGGTATCTGTTTTTACACTAACAGTGGCTAGTGTAATGATGTGTTAGTGATTCAACAGCACTGTTCTCCTGATCTAAAATCTTTCTTCATAAACTGTAAACCTTTCTAATCCCCCTGTGAGTTCAGTTCATTCATTCTGGTCGGTGTTTACATTCCACCGCAGGCCAATGTGCAGGAAGTAGGGCTGTCGCGATAATCGCAATACTGCAATACCGCGCCATTGACAAGCCAACCGCAGGGGATTGCAAACAACCGCCACAACCGCCATGTTCATGTCACATCACGTCACGTCATGTTCGGTCTTTTTTTTTTTTGAGACAGGAACAATGGCAGCTGCTCTGGTTGCAAAACCAAAAGTAATTTTGCCAGTTTTGGGAACATTTTGGCTTTCAACCGAATGAAAAGGGAGAGCCGAGGCAATATGCTAAACGAGTCGTTCATGAGTACACACCCCGAGCTGAAGAACGAGCGAGCGGTGCTGCTCAGCGACACTGACTCTCGTTTAGCAGGCTAACCAAGTAGCACAAAGCACACACCCACGAGTCCTTCACAACTACAAACCCACACTGACACCATGTCCTAACAGCAAGCGAGCGTGCAATATCACGTCATAACATCGGACGCTCTCTGTCCGATGTTTAATCAATTTAATATGTAAATGTATATATCTATTATGTCATGTAAACAAAGCAGGTACCTATCAGCTGATTGCTTGAAATCAGACTGGAGACATAACTCAAGTAAAAGACGGGTGAGTACGTAACTTGCTATCTTCCTAAGTTTGTACTTTTTCAACAGAAAACTCATGTTTTTAATGGGAGGGGGTGTATTAAAAGATACAGAACCATGCGCTAATACTGCATACCGCGCTTTTGAGCCACCCTTAATTACCGCAGGGGAAATTCCTTCACAGCAACAGCCCTAGCAGGAGGCACAGTGCATGCTCGCAGACTAGATACTGTGTGTGGAGCGGACAAACCTGGACCCCCTAGTTACTGTCCTTGGTGACTTTAACAAAGGAAATCTCAGCCATAAATTCTGCAAATACAGTAATTAATTAAATGCCCAACTAGAGAGGAGAACATTCTGGATCATTGCTACACCACATCAACAGTGCCTATCACGCCTTCCCCTGTGCTGCACTGGGTCACTCTGACCACATCATGGTGCACCTGATTCCTGCATACAGGCAGAAATTAAAGTTCTTTAAACCTGTTGTGAGGACATCAAAGCAGTGGGCCAGTGAAGTCACGTTAATCACGGAATTGGGCTTCGCAGGTAGAGTAACAAACAAAGCAACAACAACCACGTGGTGTATTGAGGAAGTGGACCAGATGATTGATAACTGAATGTTTTGGGGGGGTTTTGTGATTTATTTATTTTTTTACAGCGGAGACACTGGGGTATGGTACTCAAGCCCAGAGTGCTAACTTTGACAATCAGTTTCATGGGGGAGATTGTATTGAATGCTGAGCTGAAATCAACAAACAACATTCTGATGTAGGTGTTTATTTTCAAGGTGTGTAAACACTGAGTGGAGGGCAGTGGAGATGGCATCCTCTGTGGATCTGTTGGTTCTGAATGCAAACTGGTGAGGGTCCAAGCTGGCTGGGATGTTGATGTGCTGGAGAACCAGTTTCTCAAAGCACCTCATCAGAATGGAGGTGAGTGCCACAGGACGGTAGTCGTTTAGACTAGACACTGCTGATTTTTTAGGTACAGGGACAACGGTGACTGTCTTGGAGCAAGTGGAAACAGTTTCCTGTGACAGTAAGATGTTAAAAATGTCAGTGATGACATCACCTAGCTGGCTGGCACATGTTCTTATTACACGGCCAGTGATGTTATCAGGCCCAGCAGCTTAACTCATATTCACTCTTCAGGAGGGTTCTTCTATTCTTCACATCCGCTGTGGATACTGACAGTGGCCAGTCATCTGGAGGCGGAGTAGACTTGAACAGCTGACTCTCTGTTGAGGAGATCAAAGCGAGCATAAAAAGGTGTTAAGCTGGCAACATGGCCTCACACATGATGCACCCATGAAAAGCTCCTGCTTTTGTAGCCTGTGATGTTCTGGATTGCCTGCCACATGTCTTTGGTGTTGTTGGTGTTGAGGTCTTTCTCCAGTTTCTCCTGCTGATGCCTCCGCTTTGCCTCCTTGATGCCAGCTTTCAGCCTCGCTCTGGCGGTGCTGTATGCTTCCTTGCCTCCTGACCGAAAGGCAGCTTTTTTGGCTCTGTATAGGGCCCTCACTTCTCTATTCATCCAAGGCTTTCTGGTTGGGGAATGATTTTATATGCAATCACATTCATCTCGGAGTCGGGCTTGGCGGGTAGAGTCACCGTGTATATTTTGAGAAAGTGGATCAGACGATTGATCGCAGAACATTTTGTTTTCTTTTGTGACACTTTGTATATACAGCATACAACACATAATATGCGGGACTGTGAATAGAGCACAGACAGACGCAGGTAGAGCACATCACTCTCCTCTGTATACAGTATGAGTACATAAGGTGGTGTTTGAATAGTGAGTTTACTGTTTGTGTGGGTACCTCCACATCAGTAGTCTGTTGGAAGTGGTGGATCAGCTGCATGACACTGCTGAGGTTGTTTCTGATGGAATCCATGGACTCTTTCTGTGCAGCTGCAATCTCCTTCACCTGAGAGCACAACGCTTTGTGTTTGGCCTTGATGGCCCTCAGGTTCTCCAGCATCCCTGCCGGGTTCCCCTGCAGAGACAGTGTCAGTCATTAGCCTGTACAAACTCAGTGTTCAAGCTTCCAGCCTCAGTTGCTTTTTGGCACATTCCATCTTGTGCTGTCATGTATAGCAACAAGACTGTGGTGAAAAAGTCTCTAAAGGTTTGAACTAAAGATAAGAAGAAAGATTCATTGCAATGATGAATATTATCAGAATTTAAATTTACACCACAAAATTATACACAGGTGCTATTATACACCAGTTAAACTTCAAGAAACAGGACTCATGGATGATAATTATTGTTGGAAGTGTAAAAATGAAGAAGGTACTTCTCTTTTGTGAATGTTCTATTGTTTCTCCTTTTTGGATATGAGTAATTGAAAGTATTGGAGAGTGGTTGTAAACCATTGCCAGAATCCCAGGTCTCCCCTGCCAACAGTTATATATACAAACAAGAATTTGGACTTTCATTGGCAGGCTTTATTGGCACTTCAGGGATTGTTCTCTATCATTGGAAGAGTCAGATGAAGCCTGATTTTGCTGAATGGTTAAAATGAATAATGGACATCGCCTCTTTAGAATTTCTATTTGCAAGGACTAATAATTACCAAGGGAAGTTTTATGAAGCTTGGTCTCATTTTTTAATGTCTATGAAAAATGGGCCTCATTCACCAACCGTTCTTAAGAAGAAATGTCTTCTTCAAACCCACTTGCGCAGTGTGATTTTTTTCAGAATTTTATCACCAACATTTTGACTGTTGTAAGTGTTTTAAGTTTAAAGGGATAGTCCGTATTTTTTTAAGTGGGGTGGTATGAGGTACTTATCCATAGTCAAGAATGTAGCAATTCGTGCATGTGGTGTGTTTTCAAGTGCTCATTGAGGTCATGTCAAGTTGAAGATTTCATTTCTACCCACAGGGGGTGCCACAGTAACGTTAAAACAATTCTGTTGACTTTGATAAAATGAAACTTGTGAAAGAAACCTTGTGGCCATTAGTAAAACACCACCATATTACTTATTAGCTGCCGTATCTCTTTAATGTTATATTCCATGGTGACGCTAAAAGATTTGAAAAATTGTTGCTCTAGCAGCAGCTTGCAGCAACCGCAGCTTGGAGCAGCGGCACCTGCAGCAGCTAACAGCTTCCAGCTCTTGAACGCATTTTCTTCAGAAAATGTAGATATTCTAGTTAATAATTATTTTACATAGCATTATGGTCTGGTATGGTAATTTCTACTGTGAATAAAAGATACTAGGAGATATTACTGATGTTCACAACATAAATTTAACCGAGGGGACAACCATTCAATTATTAGAGTAAAAAATAATTGCCTATATACACTAGCTTTAGTGTGTGGTGCAACAAAGTCATCAGGTGGGGATGTCATTAGTTCCTTGTATTCTCAACAAAATTCCTGGGTACTTCCTCTTCTCTCTGCTTTTAGTGTGTCACACAAACGAAGCACCTTTGCATCACCATGCTCGTTACTTAGACTTGCCGCCGATAGAGAAAAACAGGCAGGCAACAACTGGAACAGGTGAGCATCACGCCTGGGTAATGCAGTTTATCTAGGGCCATTATCAAACGCCCAGAGAACCTGATATGGAGAGGGCAGAAAAGAGTACCAGCAGCTTGTGAGAAATGCCGGTGTGCAAGAAAAAGTCACAGCACACCAAAGAGTAATATCTAATGGTGCTGGTAGTGTGTACCGGTGAATACTGGCCCACTTCGAGCACTGGATCTATTTTGCACTGCACTTGCACTTTTTTGGGCCTCAGATTTGAGATGAAACCATTTTTATTTATTCATCAGATGTGCACCCTTCTCCGGATACAGCATTCACTGAACGAGTAATAGCACCCCATACATCTTTTTTTTTTTGCTATTTCATATCCACTACTGACGCTACTAAATATGACAGCTTGTTTGCTGTTCACTTCCTGCAGCAGTAGCTACCTCCACGTCAGAACAACTGACATTTTTCTTATGTTTGGAGTCTGGTGCTACACCATCTTTAAATTTTCATTTGGACATTCTCGACTTCTCTCTCTACTTTTCTTTTCAATTTCTGCATGATTTCTGTGTGTGCACACGGCCCTGCAGTCTCATGCCCTTTTATGGGGATTGGCGGGGCGTTTACCTATGCTAATTAGGAACAACTGGCACACGCTTTCAACTTACAAGGACAATGGGATTCATCATTATAAGAACACAGGTGCGAACAATTCTGTGGTTTAAGAACTTTTCTTAAGACTTTTCTTCAGAACAAGAAGAAAAAACTTAGGAGGATACTGGTGAATGAGGCCCATTGACACTAAATACAGGAACTAAATATTCCTACTTTCTACATTTTATATTTTATGTGCAATCCCATTTATGTTATATTTATATCGTATTTTATTTGTTCTTTGCGCTTTTTTCTTTTTCTCAGTTTATTGGTCTGTTTCTCTGATTTTGCTACTTCTATGTGTCCTGTTTTGTTCTATTCTGTTGGTTCTGTTACCTGTTCTCCAGTGATTTACTGCAATATTTTGTCTTGTGTTGCATTGTTTCTTTGTATTAAAAAACGTACAATAATTCAAACTTCTATATTAGCAAGAGAAATGTGGAAACCCCACAAGTGACTTTTGTATCACACATACATGTGTTATAAACACGAATGACAAAATCTGCCAGCAAGGCCTCGCCACTGACAATGATTTATCAGCAACAGTCAAATACTGGCTGATAAATATTGCCCATCCAATAAAATTCTGTAGACTGCAGATGCTGTCGAGTTGGTCCTATCTTTAGTTATGTGAAAATATTAGGAAAAATAACAGCTGTGGAAGTTCAGTTACCATCTCAATGGGACATCCATTCTCTGCAGTGTTGTTGATAAAGTCCAGCTTCAGCCGCTTCTCAATGTATTCCAGGTCTGCCTCTGACTTCAGGAACTGCAATGACACTCAGACACTTACACGTTGATAGTACATTGGCATATTTACCCTGCTTCCTTCTGCTCATAAGTAGGGCTAGGGGTTTTTTGAAAATGTTTCGATACTAGTACTATTAAATGTTATGTTGGGAATCGGCCCATGAGTGAAACCTTATTCAAAATGGAGACTGACCGCATGGCTTCTTGTGAGAACAAAGGGAGCCATCAAGCTCTCTTTCAGGAGCCTCCATTTTGTCTTTCACACCTATGTGAGGAACCCCACCCATTAACCCAGCTTCCAGGAGTGATTGGTCAAGCTGACACAGGACCCATGACCTCATCGGGTCATATATAAAGCAAAACTCCCACCACTCTCTCTGCTCTCGACTCTGCAACTCAGCTCTTCGCTGAGAGGGCAGCCCAGCTGCTCCCTCTCTCGTATGCAACCTAACTGAGGAGCAGCGCTGCTGCTCTCCCCTTCCTCTGGAACTCTCTTCTTGGAGGTGCGGCCCAGTTGTCCACCTCTCTTCTGCTCCATTGTGTTCTACACCAGGTAGACACACTTCCTTAAGGCAGCGACGCGAGGGCCTGCCTAAGACCCCTGAAACTAAGTTAAACTTAGACCTGAAGGTTATTTAGCGCCAGCAGCTACAACACAAAGTCTGCGAGCTAATTCTTCAAGCAACAGGAGCCGCAACCCAAGTTAGCACAGAGCTGCTAACTCTGCCAGGACAGGATTCCTCCGGCCTGTTTGTGGGTGCACAGCAAGGACTGCTTTGGACCACAATTCTTCACAGCCTGGCTCATCAAACAGGATCGCCAGCTAACAAAGCAACACCAACGGACCCCTTTTCCAAAAGGACTGGTAATGTTGACTTCAACTGGGCATAGCATAGCATAACACAGCTAAGCATAAGGTTATTTGACTTTGTACATGAGCTTCATTGTTGTGATGTGTTTTNCTGTTTCGCCAGTTCCTTTGTGTGGCTCCTCATTTTCAGTGCCCCACACGGTCACTGAACCCCCATTGCTCTTTGTCTCTCTAACACATATGCAAATGTAACCCCCGGTGGCCATCTTTGACTCCGCCATCTTTGATTTCTTTGTTTACCTTAAACACATGGTCCCACCACATGGCAGCCACCTTTGAGTCCGCCATTTTGTAGTTTTCCTCAGCCAGCACACGGCTGAGTCCCCCATTAAGCCATTGTTTCCTTTCTTGCATTCACACACATACACACATACACATATACATCTGTACATAGTACACTTAGTTAGACTACATTGTTTGGTTTTACTTTTGTCATCTTTTAATAAACGTTTGTGGATATATGCTGGTCCCTTTAATGTTGCACAAGAGTGAATGCTGCCAACCCCTGCTGTGTAGAACTCCAAATCCTTCAACTTTACTAAGTATTGATCAGGTAATTTTGGTTGTAGTTATTAAGTTAATTATTAATCAGAGTTCCAAATTGATATTTTAGTATACTTTATGAGACTGAATCAATCAATTGGCTATCATTTTTCCCTTTACGAAGGGTGGTGCCCCGAGGTTGGGCTTAATGTCAATTAAGCTCAGTTATTTAATATAATTATTAATTATTTTCGATAATTATTAATTATTTCTGATAGCCGTACATATTTTGTACACCTTTAAATCGTTGATCCCCAACAGTTAAATGCCAAAGTTCTTAAATGTTAAATGTTGTCTAAACACAGGCTGTACAAATAAAACAGTGTACAACTGGCAAACTTATTACTAAAATCAGGAACTATCTGATCAAAGAATCAGTAAACAAAATTACAAATCTGACCAGAAGTTCAATGCCAATGCCAAGGTTCAATACCCAGCCTTACTCATAAATGCAGTTTACGTATATAAAATTAACTTCAAATGGTATTTCTTTGAGTATTTTTAAAAATCTGCCATTTTACTTTTACTTAAGTACGTTTTATCACAAGTATTGTACTTTGCTACATTTCAAGTCGCATCTGTTACAGAGTGAAAACAAAAATCACGTGAAAAAGTCATGATAAACCGTGTGAGAAAGGAACAAAAGAAAGGAGCCAAATAAGCAGCTGCAGCAGAGAAGAAACTGCTATTGTGTCTGCGGCCGCAGGGGGGCAGAGCTCCATGTCCACAGAGGTCTGTGCACCTGTCTGTCTGTACACCTGTCTGTCTGAAATTGCTGGTGTATGGCGAATATGGTGAGGGCAGAGCTCAATGACCAGAGAGGTGACACTTGGCACTCAGCTGTCACTCTGTAACATATACAGTTGAATGTGTACATTCGCTGGAGGAGTGTCCGGGGCGTTCGGTCGCACCCAGGCCGGGGGCTAGGAGTTAGTGGACAGTGCAAGTGCAAAGGATCATGTAGGGTTGCAAACGGTAGGTATTTCTGGGTAAGGTAAGTTTGGGAATTTTGGAAATTCGGATAGTGAAAATGAGACATCAGAGTCTGACATTGAGGAAGTCCATGGAGAGGATAGGGAGGCCTTAGAGTAAAATTATTTAGTCTTTTTTTGGAAGGGGTGGGTCATGGGGAATGTTTTTTGTTGTTCAATGAAAGTTCAATACAATGTTAAATGAGTCAACTCATTCAGTTCAACTCAACTACATTATTGATTTTTTTCATTTCTATTAGAGGGGTTTACAATTAGCTCGTGTCTGCTTATGATATGGTAAAAGGTTTGTTTCTATCTGCTTATGACATGGTAAATACAGCCTGAGAAGAAAAAAAACTGTATTTCCATTGTATTCTCGCTAAATGCTACAATGCTCATGATGGATCCTCCAGTGGTCACTGAGGAACTCAGTGAGGTGTGTGAGGCCTTTCTGCTATTCATTTTATGCCGCTATTATATCATAAGCCTAATACTGTATTTTCTCAAATAAAAGCCTGGTCTCAAACATTAGCCAGGGGCGTGGTCGCCACAAACAAATAAAGGCCAGGTGGATAAACTAATAAGAATACCTAATAATCATGCAATTTTCAACTTTCTGTTGTTCTGGATTACTCATCTTTAGTGTTACTGTCGGGTGTGTGTGTGTTAATGTTCCAGCCAAACTGTATTTTGTAGTAACCTACAAGTGCCACAAGATGGCAATAGCTACATTTAAAGTACCATATGGGAACCGTGCAAGTCACTGAATTTTTCAAAACAAGGTCCTGTAAATGTTTCACAATAAAAGCCTTGTTAGGAAATGAAAAGATCCTGTCCACTGAAACGCTAAAAGGCTTTTAATTTGAAATGGATACAGGAAGTGGTGAGCTTGTATTGGCTTTCCAAGATCATCAGTGGAATTACTGGACATTCTGGTCAAAGGTGCCCTCACCTTTGTACATGCAGTGAAACGCTGGAGAAGAGGAAAATGTGCCAGTGACTTCGCACACTGTTACTGGGAGTATTTCTTTCCAGTGTGCGTTCACTGTGCAACAAACTGGATGAACTTCATCTACGGGTGGGGAGAAACAGACTTTTCTTTCTACATCTTCCATTTTATGCTTCATGGAGACGTGGCTATGTGGATTGATTCCGGACTCCACACTGCAGCTGGCAGGCTTCCATGACTTCAGAGCGGATCGGGACTCAGAACTCACCGGCAAAACGAAAGGTGGAGGTATCTGTTTCTACATTATGATGTGACAGTGATTCAACAACACTGTTCTCCTTATCTAGAATCATTTTTCATAAACCGCAAACCCTTTTAAAATAGATTACGAATAATTATCGTAGGTCATTTTAATATTCATGTGGCGTTGATAATGATAGCCTTAGTACTGCGTTTATCTCATTATTAGATTCAATTGGCTTCTGTAAGAGAGTACATAAACCCATCCATCGACATTTAATTCAATACCTTGTGTCAACATAATGGAAGACTGCTATGCCAACTTAAGCCAGAGAACAACCCCAGGTATTTTTTCAGTACTGTAGCCAGGCTGACAGAGAGTCATAGCTCTATTGAGCTATGCATTGCCATAGCTCTCAGTAGTAACGGCTTTATGAGCTTCTTTAATGATAAAATTCTAAATATTAAAGACAAAATTCCTCACCTCCTGCCCTCAACAGGGACCGATTTACACAGGGACCTTAGAAACAGCTGTAAAATCTGATAAATATTAAGTTATAAATAGTTTTAAGTTTTACCCTTGGTTAACACTTTTTTACCAGATATGATCAATCTGTCTTTATCAACAGGCCATGTCCTTTAAAGTAGCTGTAATTAAACCTCTTCTCAAAAAGCCTAATCTTGATCCAGGGGTTCTTGCCAACTATAGACCTATATCTAACCTTTCTATTCCTTTCTCTCTGAGATCCTTGAGAAAGCAGTCTCCAATCAGTGGCGTGACTTTCTGCATAACAATAGTTTATTTGAAAACTTTCAGTCAGGATTTAGAGGGCATCATAGCAGCATTAGTAAAAGTTACAAATGACCTCCTAATTGCATCAGACAATGGACTTGTCTCTGTACTTGTCTTGTTAGATCTTAGTGCTGCATTCAACACCATAGACCATCACATCCTATTACAGAGACTTGAACATTTAATTGGCATTAAAGGAACCGCACTAAGCTGGTTTAAATCCCATTTATCAGACCAATCACAGTTTGTACATGTTAACGATAATCCTCCATACATACCAAAGTTAGTCACGGAGTTCCACAAGGTTCTGTGCTCGGACCAATTCTATTCACCTTATGCTTCCTTTAGGTAATAATATTAGTAAACGTGCCATAAACATTCATTATTATGCGGATGATACCCAATTATATCTAGCGATCAAACCTGATGAAACCAATCAGTTAGCTAAACTTTAAGCATGTCTTAAGGACATAAAAACCTGGATGACCTGCAGTTTTTTGCTGTTAAACTCAAGTTAATGTACTTGGGCCCAAACATCTCCCAGACACATTACCTAAAGATATAGTTACTCTAGATGGCATTGCCCTGGCCTCCTGCACCACCTTAAGGAATCTTGGAGTAATCTTTGATCAGGATATATCTGTCTTTTCTCCCATATGAAACACACTTCAAGGACTGCCTTTTTTCACCTATGTAAAATTACAAAAATCAGACACATCCTGTCTCAAAAAGATGCAGAAAAACTAGTCCATGCATTTGTTATTTCTAGGCTGGATTATTGCAATTCCTTATTATCAGGCTGCCCTAATAAGTCTCTAAAGACTCTCCAGCTGATCCAAAATGCTGCTGCATGTGTACTGACAAGAACTAGGAAGAGAGATCATATTTCTCCCATATTAGCTTCTCTGCACTGGCTCCCTGTTAAAATCCAGAATAGAATTTAAAATCCTACAAAGCCCTTAATGGTCAGACACCATCATATCTTAATGAGCTCATAATTCCCTATTACCCTACTAGAATGCTGCACTCCCAGAATGCAGTGTTACTAGGTTCCTAGAGTCTCCAAAAGTAGAATGGGAGCCAGAGCCTTCAGCTATCAAGCTCCTCTCCTGTGGAATCAGATCCCAGTTTTGGTTCAGTAAGCAGACACCCTCTCCATATTTAAGAGTAAGCCCTGAACCATCTCATAGTTATGCTGCTATAGGCGTAGACTGCTGGGAGATTTCCCATGATGCACTCTCTCCTCCTCCCCCTCTCCTTCTGTACACATTCATGTCCCATTAATGCATGTTACTAACTTTGTATCTTCCCCAGAGTTTTTGTGCTTTCTCATCTCGCAGGTTCCTGTGGATCGTTGTTGCGGACCACCTGCCATTGTCAGCCTGCTTGACTCCCACTGCTGCTATTATTATTAGTCATATTTCTATTATTAGGGCCTGAGCACTTAAGTGCGAGGAACCTATTGTTTTTGCAGAGATGATTATTTTTCCCGCGCAGGAAACGCATTTTTGAGGGGCTTAGGATGCTCGAAAACTCACAAAATTTGGCACAGACGTCAGACCTGATGAAAATCGCAAATTTCTGCAGTGACTGGGCTTGAGCGTGGCCAGCAGGCTCTATAGTTTCCCTCAAACACATGCCATGTTTGCTTTGATGTTCACGAAAGTTGATGGGACCATTGCTCTCTTTTTAAAGAACATATTTAATTTATTTTGTGGTCATTTTCATTTTACGAACACATGTTTGAGGACTTTAGGATGCGCAAAAACTCCTGAAACTTTACACACATGTTTGAACTAGTAAGCATTTAGATTGATATCGCAGTTGCGCATGGGCATGGCACAACGGCTCTATAGCGCCCCCTAATTACTTTCAGAATTTTTTAGGTACAAGGGGTGCTTGAATACTCACGAAAACTTTGCACATGCATCCAAGGTGGCAAAACTTAATATCTGATATGGGTCTTGGGCATGGGTCTGGTAAAATAGCACGAAGGTGCCCCCTATAAAATTTAAACAAAGTAACCCTCACGGTACGTTTCACCTCGATGTATGAAATTTGGTAGGCACCTAACATCCCAAGACTTATAAAAAGCCTCTTGGAGCCATACCCTAAGTCCAACAGGAAGTTGGCCATTTTAAATTTACTGTGCAATTTTTTCGCAAAGTGAAGCCATTTACAGGCGTTCTACTTTCTCCTCCGAGAGAATTAATCAATTTCAATTTCAATTTTGGGCAGTGCAATCTAAAGACGTTTGCGATTAAAAGATGTGCTAATCATAAGTGTTCGTCGAACGGCGTGGGCATGGTGATGCAGTGTCGAATTTGCCCAAAACATGGAACAGGAAGTTGTTGTAATTCGACTTTACATTGTCCAATTTGCGTCAAATTTCACCTGTTGCATAGGAGTCCAGGCCTGAAGACATCTACATGCCAATATGCAGTCATAGTTATAGCGCCACCAACTGGCAACAGGAAATGACATGTTTTATATTCGCCATGAAACAGGAAGTTGTTTTTGAGGGGCTAGGAATGCTCTTAATCTCATGAAATTTAGCACTCACATCAGAAGTGGTCAAAGTTTTGATCTGATGCAGGTCTTTGGCTTGGGTGTGGCAAATTGGCTCAATAGCGCCCCCTGCAAAATTTCAGCAAAGTAGCCCTTGCGGTACGTTTCACCTAGATGTATGAAATTTGGAACCTCCGGTTTTGGCGTGGTGCTGGTGAGACGCAATGTTGTGAGGCTCCAAGGCTAACTTCTTGAACGAACTATTTAGAAGACTACAAATAGATTAAACTCCACATATACTTAAACAGTAGACTACCAGTTAACACTATGGTGGGGAAATCTCAGAAAACAGCTCAGCAAAACCCAGCAACATCAAGAACATTTTCTATTGTTTTCCTAAAGATAAACCTAAGCGTTAAAATAAGATACATTTCATGTTCTCAAAGAATCATTCAAATGGTCTGAATATTTAATATTTTGCTGGAGCCCGCAGAAGAATGTGACTCTTCAAGCTCTTACGCTAGGCTGCTCCTCACTATAAGGATCAGGCATGTAGAATAACCGAAGTCTATAGTTACCTAGGGGGTTACATTCATGTATTTCACTTATTGGAAATGCATGGAGGATTTCAGAGTCTTTTGTTTATTGTATATGTGGGATTATTGTCCCTTTGTTTTTTTCCTTGATAAAAATAGCAGTGGTGTTGATTTTCTTATGGTGCTATATAATTGACTTAACGCTAAATGTCAGGTACTAGGCAGAATTAGACTACTTAAATCCCAAATTATTTTTCTGCAGGAATCGCATTTGACTGATATTATCAAAGTTAAAAAAGGATGGCCTGGGCAAGTTTTTGCAGCTCCATTTAACTCTCAAGTCAGAGGGGTTATTATCTTGATTTATAAATCAATACCATTCAGGCTTTTTTTCACTGGGACGCTGGCGCATTTTGGCTGCTGTTCCATCTCTGAATTCCTAAGTTCTGAACCTCCTGCCGTTTAATCAGCACTTTTTGTTGTTACAATCCGGCCGGTAAAGTTGTCCTAACGAGCTTGTGGCTACATGCTACTGATCACCTCCAATCCAGACAAACACTGTACTGGATTAGTGTCTCCAGATCAGCTCATTGTCTTACCTGCCAAGTTGTTAGCTCTCCTGCTAGCTCCGGGACTCCCAGGGGCTGATTCACAGCACAACTTCGTCGTCCTGTCACCGGAGCGGTCAATTGTCTAACTTCTGCCTGCCACATCGCTAGCCAACACGAGCCCACCTGCTTGACCTGCCGGGATCTATCCGTCCCGGTGTGGTCAGCCTTGCCGTGCTCTCCGCTAGCCATCACCGCATCAGGCTGACCTCCATTCTCCAAGCAGGATCGTAAGGCTAACAGGCTGGTAGCCCCTCCAGACTACCTCTCTCTCCCTCACCAGAGTGTCGGTGTTCTGCCGCTGTTATGCTATGGACTATCCTGTGGACACTCCTGGGCTGCA
>NTHP01001006.1:59995-72955 GCA_003416845.1 Oplegnathus fasciatus | reverse complement strand
AGCAGGATCGTAAGGCTAACAGGCTGGTAGCCCCTCCAGACTACCTCTCTCTCCCTCACCGGACTGTCGGTGTTCTGCCGCTGTTATGCTGTGGACTATCCTGTGGACACTCCTGGGTTGCACCTCGCTTCTCCTTCCCCGGACAACCGGCTCCTGGTCACAGGCTAACGCTAGCCCTGTGCTGGCGCTCTCCAACCGGACCATGCCGCCGCTGTACTCCACCTCAGATCTTCACAACTTCAGTAACCAACTGCATCCAGACTGCATGGACGCTCTTAAAGAAGCTGGAATACTTCGCATAGCCCACCATCCACACAGAGGCTCTGACCGTATGTTTTCCTACAACTTCACGTTTCCGAATTCTATCTCATCCCATCCTATCACAAAGCAACGTCACCTGAAACTGGCTTTGCACTCATTCACTCAACAGTAAAAGCCTCATTCTGAATGAATTCATAACAGACAGTAATCTAGATTTCCACTGCCTTACTGAAACCTGGCATAAACCCCTGGACTATTTCTCACTAAACCAGACCATTCCCACAGGATTTACATACATCGATAAACCTCGACCTGAGGGCCAGGGAGGTGGTGTTGCTGCTGTCTACAGGAAGGACATTAAAACAACCTCCATTTCCATTCCTGCCGCTCATTCATTTGAACACCTTGTCTTCAAACTCTCTGGTTCCACTCCTTTGGTCACTGCTGTAATCTACCACCCCCCCAAGCCAAACCCCTCCTTTCTCTCTAATTTCTGTGATTTTCTGACCCAGCTATGTGCCATCTCTCCTTCCGTTCTCCTTCTGGGTGATTTTAATATCCATATTGATGTCACTGACTGTAAATCTGTTTCCTGGAACTGCTCCAATGCTTCAACTTCACACAACATATCAACTTCCCCACTCACAGCCCTGGTCACATCCTGTATTTGGTCTGCTCCACTGGTCTTACAATACATGAACTCTCCAGCCTCAACCTCAACATCTCTGACCACCTGGCAATCACTATTGACACTGACATCCCTATCCCCATCCCAAAAGACAAATGCAAAATATCCTTCAGAAATCTCAAATCTATCTCCCCCTCAGTTCTCTGAGAGTCCCTTGCCAGTAAAATGTCTGCCTCCCCTCCCCCGCTGTCTGACAATCCCTCTGATCTCGTGAACTATTACAATGATACACTCTCTTCCTGTCTTGATCAGCTGGCTCCCATTAAAACCAAAATGGTCTCATTCACACACTCAGCTCCCTGGTACACTCCTGAACTCCACCAAATGAAATCCTGCAAGCGCCAGCTCGAAAGACTCTGCAAGCATACCAGTTTAACAGTGCATCTTCAAGCCTACACAGACTACGTCCAACAATACAAGGATGCTCTCATCACAGCCTGGTCCACCTATTACTCACACCTCATCCATTCTGGCTCCACCAACCCCAAGGCTCTCTTCTCCACAATAAACAAAATTCTCAAACCCAGTGACAACACCTCCAACTCCTTCACAGTAAACAAGTGCAACTCTTTCCTTTCATTTTTCCAAACAAAAATTGACACCATCTATAGCATGGAATGTAACACTGGAACGTGCTGTCGCCTCCCAACTCAAAGCCCACCTCAATTCCAGTGACCTGTTCAAACCATTTCAATCTGGTTTCCACTCACAACACAGCACATAAACAGCCCTCCTCGAAGTCACCAACGAGCTCCTCCTCTCCTCAGACTCTGGCCACCTCAGCATTCTCATCCTACTCACTGCAGCGTTTGACACCATCAACCACACCATTCTTCTCTCCCGCCTTGAATCCTCCCTCAACATCATCGCTACTGCCCTCTCTTGGCTAAAATCTTACCTCACAAACAGACAACAACTCATCAGCATCAACAACTGCACCTACTCCACTGCTCCTCTGTCCAAGGCGTCCCCCAGGGTTCGGTGCTTGGTCCTCTCCTGTTCATCCTCTACACGCTCCCCCTTGGAAACATCATACGTGGACATGGTCTCTGCTTCCACTGCTACGCCAGTGACGTACAGCTCTGACATGATTATCATCGGTCCCAAATCCCTCACCAGAACCACTCACAACTTCTGCCTCACTATCAATAACTCAACTCTATCTCCCTCCCCTCACATCTGCAACCTCAGAGTCATTTTCGACAGCAATCTCTCCTTTGAACACCACGTCAATCAAATCACCAGAACTGCCTTCTTCCACCTCAAAAACATAGCCTGTCTCCGCCCATCACTCTCCTTCTCTGCTACCGAAACACTGATCTATGCCTTCATCACATCCAGAATTGACTACTGCAACAGCATCCTTTATGGCACCATCATCCAAAGTCCTAAATAAACTCCAGTATATTCAGAACCCTGCTGCTCGCCTGCTCACCCACTCCCGTGACCATATCACCCCTGTCCCCCAGAACTTCCACTGGCTCCCTGTCCCACAACGGATCCAATTTAAAGTCCTTCTCCTCACTCACAAAGCCCTCCTTAACCAGGCCCCCTCCTTCCTCACCGACCTGCTTCACTGCCGCACTCCTTCCCGCACCCTCCGCTCCTCTGATGCCAACCTCCTGTCTCCACCTTTCAGGACCAAGCACCAGACCTGGGGCAACAGAACCTTCTCCATAGCTGCCCCCTCCCTCTGGAACTCTCTCCCCAAACACATCTGAGACTGCACAGATCTGCCCATGTTCAACTCACTACTCAAAACTCACCTTTTCAGAACTGCTTTTAATGTGTGATCAGTGTTGTGTGCTTTTAAGTTTTTTCTGACCTTTAGTTTTAGTAATGTTATAATGTGTTGCCTTCTTTGACCATTTCAAAGTGTCTTTGAGTACCAAGAAAAGCACTCTATAAATAAAATGTATTATTATTATAATTGTTATTATAGATTATCTTGGCAAAGGAGAACTGCTCGCTAACCGATTTAAACAAATTTGTGAACACAATTTGAGAGAAATCAGCCTTTTGTGTGCAAAGAAAAAGTCTTCGATCTTTTATTTCAACTCATGAAAAATGGGAGCAAAAACAAAAGAGTTTATATTTTTGTTCAGTGTACTTTTGGACATAATTTCTATCAGTTATGATAACATTGTACTCATCAAAGTCTGGGGACACAGTGACATCACTGCAACACACAAGCATGTGAGTGGGAAAAAGGTTCTTCGCTCTGAGCTGTCTGTAGAGGAACAAATGTAAATGTTAAAGGAAACCAAAGGATTTTGTTTCTCACTTGTCACTCTTATTCATACGATCTGCTCCATGTATTTAAGTACTAAAGTGGATTCTGTAAACGAAACATATCCATCTCTTTCCAGTAGTAGAGACAAAGTGTGAATGCTCTGTTTTGGTTCCAGTTTCTCCCTCAGAGTTTCCTGCTGGTCCTGTTATTGGAGTTGTTGTAGGACTGCTGCTGCTGGCTCTCTGCATCGCTGGACTCTTCATCTGGAGAAGGAACAATAATGGTGAGATGGATGCAGAAATCTGTGAAATTTATGAGGAATCTCTCTAAAGCATGCAAAACCGTTTTCTTTGTGTCCTGTTATAAATTCTGATTTACCTAAAATACTGAACTCTCTCATCTGTCTTTTAGGATTCAGACCTGCAAACTGTAAGTTTACCTGAAAAATGAATTATATTTTTTTATAGTTTTATTATTAAGAATTTAATGTGGTATTATTTTCTTGTGAACATTAGTAATCAATCATTCATGTCCAGTCCTGTCTCTTATATTTTTACTGATGATTTCAAATTAAATTATTTCATTTAATTTCCTGCTTCTAGCTTCAGACTCAAATTCAGCTCCTAACTGATCACAGTGAGTACATCATTGTTTCAACTATCTGTGCACATAATAGTACACTAGTATAATGTACAATTTTCATCCTGTATTTCACATGCAGCTGATGTTTATAATTCACAAAGACATTCTGCATAAGAAAGAATTTTCTCGCTCAGTGATCCAGTATAACTACAGGAAGCAGATGGCAAAGTCAAAGTCCTGCATTCAAAATCCTACTTAAGATAAAATACAGAAGTGTACTTTAAAATTTACTTGAAGTGTCAAAAGTAAAAGTATTCATTCTGAAGAAAATGTCCCCTGTGAGTGATATATTATCACAGATGGAGTTACTGCTTTATATACAGTTACGTAGTTTGGTCCAGTGGTTCCCAACCTGTAAAGGGACCGGGGGGGGTATTTAAGAAAAAATCAAGTTCTGCTATATATGTATTCATTTTTTTAAACTCTGAATCTTTGCTTTTTTGTGAAATATTGGATATTTTGACTTCTTTTGGTCTCAAACAGTTATTATATGTTTCTTAAATGTAAATTCTTAATCTGAAAAGTAACTAAAGCTGTCAAATAACTGTAATGAAGTAAAAAGTACACTGTTTCCCTCTGAAATGTAGTGAAATAGAAGTTACCTTCATTACCTCAAAAATGCACCTAATCACAATACTTTAGTCGAAGTACTTTGTTATTTTCCACCACTGCCAGAAACAGATGAATTGCTTACATAACAAATGTTAATAATGTCCAATATGAACTCTAATTAAGTACCTAATCAGTTATTCAACTTTTCATTCATTAATCTGTCTTGACAGGATCCCAGTGAAGATTAGAAGACTCCAATGACGTTACTGTGGCATCAAAATCGCTATTTCTTTTCTAGAGAGTACCTGATTCTAATTTGCAAAAGACATATTTTTTGTCTAAATGTGTTTATATTTAACACTGAGATGTGAAGTCATAGAACCTGCCTGGTTAAGTCAAACTGGTCAAGTGTGAATTCATTTACTCACCACAGAAGATTATTTAATTGACTTTGGTGGTGATTAGTCCAGTCATGGGGGACACAGTCATATCCAGCCCTTTAGTCGTCACATCATAGACTTCTGTTTGACGTTTCCACTGTTGAACCACAGTGATGAAGACTCTGCACTAAACTCCAGTTGTAAACTCTTGTCTCCCCATTGTGTCTCAAAATGAAATAGAAAATCTCAGTGCTTGTATATAAATCACTGAATGGTTTAACCCCGAGAGGTATCACTGACCTGCTTCTACAATATAAAACTGCTGGGCCTTTTAGATCTTCTGGAACTGCTTTTGAAATTCTAAATGAGTATATATCTTTATATTCTCTTTAAAGCTAAGGTTGGTAATGTTGATGAAACCAGCAAGAGTAAGCTAGATTTTGAAAGTAAAAACACACGAACGTGCACTGCCTGACTACTGCTGGAGAACGAGTCTACAACAGAAAGTGTTGGGGAGAGGAGTGCAGCGCATCGTTGTCATCGCTAACATATTCAACTACCTCATGTCTCATTCACATGTTTAAAAACACCTAACATTATCATAATGAACGTAAACAACCAACATGGCTGTTGTTAGTACTCACAGCGTCACTTTTCAGCCCTTCAACTCCCTCAGTTCTCGCCGTTGTTGAAAATCCATACTGATGTTGACTCTGGTTTGACCTCTTGCTTTATCCAACCTCTTGGACGGACTTATTACAGGCCTGTGACAGCCACAGATGCTGGATTTTTTTCTTTTTTTTGTCAGAGCATTTGATTTGTTGATTGCTGTCGGGATGTAAAAAGAACTTCAACAAATATAACAAAAAGTGCTGCCTACCTTAGCTTTAAGCTGCTGTTACATTTTATTAATTTTGTTTATATTGTTTGTTTTTTAAGATCTGTTCTTGTCTGAAATGCTGCACCTTAAATTGTGTGTGTGTGTGTGTGTGTGTGTGCGTGTGAGTATTGCATCCCTCCTGTTAATACAGACACGATTTATGGTTCCACAAACTAATAAAAGTATGACAGAAACCTAATTAAGAGATGTTTTTTATTTGTTCATTTTGAGTTCGTCATTTTATTATCTGTTAAGGTTTGTGTAGACATTCTCAGTGTGATGTGAAAGATGCAATTTCATATTTCCTAAAAAAAAGAAAATAAAACAAAACAAAAAGGTTTGATGAAAAGCAATTACTGTATATCCAAATTTCAGCATAAGGACATTGTCCACACTTGTAGTGGCCTATTTGAAGTGGAAGTTTTGTTACATTTTCATACATGTTTTCTAAAGTTCTGTGTCTGGTTAACTTTTTGAATACATTTTTTACATCATCTTAGGTGTGTTTCCATAGACTCTCCTACTCCTTAGGTGTGTAATTAGGGGTGGGAATCTCTAGGCACCTCACAATTCCATTTTGATTCAGAGGGCTACGATGTGATAATAAAACGATTATCGATGCATCTGGATGCATCAAAATTTTTGATTTTTATACATGATTTATTTTTTCTCACTGTGTAACTACTTGCCACTTTTAAAACAGAGCATATTTGTAATGATCTACAATCTTTTAATGAATTATCTTTTATTAATACAATAAATGGAAGAGATGTGTCAACTGGAAGGTTACATTTGCCAACATATTTCCCAGCATTGCAAAGAACCAACAAGAAAAGAAACAAAAGTTTGCCTGCAGCAGCATCCTTGTCGTAAATTAACACGGACCTCAGCATGAATCACTTGATAACATAAATGTGTGCATGTTTTATGAAAAGGCACCCAGTTTGATTGAAGCAAGCATAACAAGGATAACATTACACTTCCAAAGCAACAGAAACACCAGGAGAACTAGCTCTAACTCACGTTACCTTGTGAAGTAGCGTTAGCGTCCTTTTTCCGACTCTAGTAAAGACAAAACCAACGTAAATGGTTAAAACGATATTCAGTTAGCAAGCTGTTGTGAATGATGGAATGTTCAATGTTTGTATCCTGTAGTCTGTCTATTTACTGACTTGACCCTTGTGAGTGGATTGTGGATGAAGAGAAGAGTGCTCGGAGAACAGAGTGACGCGAAGCAAAGTTCAGTTCACACAATTCTGAAGTTTAATGAAACACACAAGAAAATATATAATGCTCGAGCGGGTGGACTATGTAAGAATAGATTACCTAAAGGTAGATAAAGAAAGAGATGGATGGGAATAGAGAGTTTGTATTACAATGTACCAAAAGATAGGCTGCGCTGGGGAGTGAAGCAAATGCTACAATCATGAATTGTGGGAGCCAAGGTCAAGAGAGACTGGTGCTCAGAGTGTAATAATAATAAGAATGGAATGTAGCACAGAGAGATAATTATTCCCAACACAAGCTAAGAAGCTAGACTTCACTTTTACACCGTTAAAGGAACTGAAAAAATTACAAGATCATTATTAGTAGTAGTTTGAAGGCATATTTTAACAGAATGGATGCTACAGTAGCGGTGGTTTGCCATTAGCCGTGCTGTTGTTTAGTTCTGCTTTCCAAAACTGGAAACCAGCTAAGCCTGGCCTGGCATACTGCAAAATAAATGGATTTAACAGTTTCATACTGCGTACTGCTATGAAAAGCAGTATGTGCGTTCATCAGTAGTGTGTAGTAGGCGTTCCTAGCTAAACATGACGCACATTGTTTTATGTCCGTTACGTTTCACCATCCAATTGATACAGCCATAAGGAATGTACTACGTACAGCCCAGTCTTACAAAATTGTTAGAGGCGATCATAATGTCGAGAATTGAGTTTTAAATTTCCGATTATTGAGTTTTCTGCATTGAAACATAATCAATAATAATCAATAATCAAAGATAGAATCGCGATGCATCTAAGAATGCATCACCCATATGTATAATACTAAAAGACAACAGCTGTCACAGCTGTGTTAAACATGTTATGTTCAAATCTGTTTAGCAAAATGATGTCCACTACACTGTAAAAAAAACTTTCACTGGTACAGTTCATACCACCTACATTTAAAATGTAGATATGCTCAAATAAATTAAAAAATCCTTTTATCTGTTTTTATTAAAGTTGCACCCAATTCGAAAGTGTACGGAAGACAAGAATGGCTGTGCTTGCAGTTATTTTTTTCATGCCGTTATCTCAAGATTACTAGTTAATTATGTTGTTATCTTGAGACAACAATGCTCATTTTGTCATGATAACGGGTTAATTTATCTCGTTATCTCGAGAAAACAAAAGACCGATTTCAGGGCAGCCTCTTTTTTTTTGTGTGTCTCATATTTGTGTTGTATTGGTTTTCACTAAGAAACACTGACGCCACCATTCTGTTTAAATTCATAAGAGGGGGCCATGACATACACACACTGCTCTGTGGGGTGGGTTTGGGAGTTTTAAAGCAAACCATATGAACTTTTTATGAACTTTTGCCATTTATTATAAGAATGTTTCCCTATGATCTGATATGAGGGTATTTACATTATGGCTATTGTAAGGGATAGGCTTACATACAGTGGTCAACTTAAAGCAGATGTGTTAACTGTCCAGTAGGCTACAAACAAAAGAATTCTTGTTGGCACTGGGGAACTGGAAAAGAAACTACACACTTTGGTGGGTGTTTCACTGGTACTTCAAAGTCGTTTTCTTGTTATCTCCAGAAATCGGCTTTCTGATAAATTAACCCATTATCACGAGAAACGGAGCATTGTTATCTCGAGATAACGACATAATTAATAACAATTTTTAAAAAATAACTGCAAGCACGGCCGTTCTCATCTTCCGTAAAAAAAGTGTCAAGATTTCAACAGCTCATTATTTCCTAAAGTGAAATTGTGTTTTATAAAACTTTTTGATAAGTTGAGTTCACAAAACTCAATGAAAGTGCTTGAATCAAAACTTACTGTAAGGACCTGCCCTGCACCAACAGAACCAGTTTAGTTTTGCTGATTCTTTGCTGGGGTCAGTCGTGCCTGGAGTCTGACAGGAATTATACTCTACTCAAGACACGCAAGTACTTTTTTTGCAGTGTTTTAATCCAAGTTTTAGCCAAATTGTAGAGCTAACATAGCAGAGTGAGCTGCAGGCCAGTCAGATATAGGCCTAGAGCAAACGCAGCCATGTGAATACAGCGGCAGAAAGTGAATATGTCCGTGACTTCGGTTAATGGAGAGTTATACCACCTGGTTGAGGAATTATTGCAATCTGGATACATGTGTGTGTATTTTAATACTGTATCAATTCGATGCAGTTTGTAAAAATTGTGATGCTAATTGCAGTTAGCATGCTAGGGCGCTAATCACCAACCCTGCAAACATTTCATCGACCCGGGGGTTGACAGCAGGTCTATGCCACGACCTCTCGCATGAAACGGGTTGAAACAACGTCCAGGTTGCACCCAAACCACAGAACAACCTGACTTACAAAAAAAATTGAATGTTATTGAGTATAAATTCATACCCTAACAGTGTTATAGAGTACTTTTATAAACAACCTGAAAGTTATGTTTGCATTAAGCAACATAAAGTCGTAGAATTATTTCAGTCTACTGCGTATACTGTATGCCTATTTTCCTACTTTACCCAGGAAGTATTTATTTCAACCTACTGCGCATGTCTTGCATCATTCGAATCAGTCACTTTTCTCGTCTTGATCGAGCAGCACAAACAGCACGACGAAGGCTCTTTACACATTTTTTGGTAAGGTATTTAATAATGTAGAACATTAGATGACTTTTATGCGTTCATATGCAACTTTCAGAGTTATAAAAAGTGGCAGGAATAATGCAGCATTCAAGATGAAGTATTCCAGCACACCAGGAGTGCAAACTGTTGGATTTTCTATGAGATGGTCTTTTTAATTAATTCACATGTAGTTGTATGTGTATTATAATTAATATATAATAATTACTGTAATTGATTATTTTACATTAAAAAAGTTAATCTGAACTGATGTGCGCAGTAATTGTTGAATATTGAGTGGTTGTGCTTTGCCCTGATGTCAACATAAGCATTGGTGAAATTCTTGCAAGACAGTTATTCACAAATGGAAAGATGGTGATTCCGTGCTACAGGAGCTGAAGACGCTCAACAGTAAAACGAACAGGATGAAAGTGGCGTTCGAGAGACAATTAAACTCCAAGGTGAACAGCCTGCGTGATTTGCTGGAAAAGCTATAGTCATTGAAAACAGAAACTGTCTGAAAGCAAAACAGAGATGGAGGGCCGACAACTGAAGATCGTCTGTCCAGTTTGTAAGTCCAGAACAATTTACTCTTGTGCACTGGAATATAAATGGATGGACTGACATGAACTATGAGCTTAGGCTCTACTGAGCTTCAACCTGGACTTCATTTCTCTCAACGAAACGCATTGGTAACACTTTATAATAAGGGTATCATGAATTCCTGTTGCTCAACATTAAAAAATGATCAAGTCACTATGACTTTATGTGATTAGTTCACACTTAAAAGATCATCAATTAAGGAATCTTAATTCATTGTTACTTTATACATTAATTGATATGCGACCAAATTAGCTGGATTCCTCTTATATTAAAGTTTATTTCAGGAACTCAATTAGCAAATAGGCTACTTTGTTAAGTCATTATGGTAACAATGAGGCCACAAAATTTTGAGTAGAGGAACTAACTGCTAGTGAACCATTAGTGAGTAACTCCTAATCAAATTTTATAGAGTACCTAATGATTAGTTAATGATTAGTTAAATAGAGAACGAGTGAGGAATGAATCGGGAACGACTTGATTATTGATGAATCGTTAACAAGTACCTAATAATTCCCAATGGAGGACTATATAGTCGATAATGATGAGTTACTAGAGAACAGACTGGGAGATCCTATATTAATGAATCATTAGGTAGCCTAATGATTAGTTCGTGAATATCTGTGACTCAATCAGACTGACCACTTTCTTCACGAGTCGTTCCTGATTAACTCTGAACCAGCCGGTGAACGGCACAAAACGAGTAACGACTCATTCATTACTACTTACTTAAACATCAGTTACTGTTTTTTGTGCACCCCAAGTAAAGTGATGCATGAGTACTTAGCCTACTGAGTAGTCCCTCATTACTTCATCATTATCTTATGATTACTTCCTAGTTTTGTAGCCTCTAAAGTGGTGCATCATACTGAGTAGTTACTAAGTACTGAATCATTATCAATACCTGTCCATTTGTTACCCTTTTTGTGTTCCCTCAATAGAGCAGGAAAAAAACTTGAGGAATAAATTGCACATTTGAATATTTTACTTGGTACATACTGTATCTACGAAACTACGAAAAGAAATACATTTATTTATAACATTCAATATTTATGGAAAAAACATACTTAAAGTGAACTTCTGTATGCAAACAAAAGCTAAATCTGCAGTATGCCATATATACCCGGATGTCGTACTGATTCGGAAAAAATCTCCAGTATGCATCAGACCAGTCTACCTCGCCTGCTGTATCCCACAATGCAAAGTGCTGGAACGACGTCACAACAACCATCACATTAACTTACATTACATTACAGTTACATTAATTTAATTACATTTAAGTTATCAGGCTAACTCTATTAAAGACTATTAAAGACTGTTTACTTCTGCTGTCCAAACGGCTAAGCCTGGCCTAGCATACTGCAAATAGATCGATTTAACAGTTTCATACTGCATACTACTATGAAAAGCAGTAGTACATACTACATACTGCGTTCGTCGGTAGTATGTAGTAGGCGGTTTCAAATACAGCCATTCACTACTACCTACTCACTATGTAGGGAGTAGGTAGTAGAGAACTATACTGTATAGTGAGTAGTGAGTGATTTCGGACACAGACATGGTCACTTCTGACTCCAAAAGACCAAGATGGCGACAGCCAAAATGCCAAACTCGAGGCTTCAAAACTTCACGGTGGCTACGTCCACTTCTTTTATACAGTCTATGGGCCAATGTTTGTCAGAAAGTCTTTCATTTTCTTCCAGCTCTGTCAGTCTGTCCTTCACGCTGTACATGATCAGATTTGCTCAAATGTAAACACGAGGTGATCACACGCAGCAGATGTCAATCTACACAGCGCAACACATTCAGTCCCACTTCCGGTGTAGACGGGAAGGACAACATGGGAAATGTCTCATTCAGACAGACTGTATTGACCACTGTATGTTGGATTTGCATGTGGACATAGCTGATGGCTGTGTGGGATGATTGCCTGATGATCAAGGTAGTCAAAATTCCTTTTCAATTTCAATTTCATCTTTTGTTGCAACAATTAAGAGGTAAAGAGTAGGAATACTATGTTACATCTAATCTAACAGGAATGCGCACTTGCATGTATGTGATGGGCCAAATGCATCAGATGATGTTACATTGCAGTCCAGCAAAAGTTGAGCCAGGTTCAACTTCTTTGCCGGAGCCCTCTGTGTTACACAGCATATACTAAATTTAGCAAAACACAGCTCCCTCCAATTATTCATCCTTCATTATGACAATAAGTCACGAGGCACAGTTTACTTCTAAAGTGTTACAATCATAATGCAAAATAATATTTTCCCACATCCCCACAAGGTACCTTTAAAATAAGATATATACAGTGACATCACAAATATCATCAACCAGCTTTATCATATACTAGATTGACCAGACTGACATTCGACATATCTGCAATTTCAGCTGTGACTAGTTGACATAACATATTGTATCTCAATGTATTTATTTATTTATTTATTCAGAAGAGGATGTTGTGAGACTGATCCACTGGCTGCAGGGTCTCAGTGGGTGTAATGTTCAGTCCAGGATCAGGTTTAATCTGTGTCTGCTGGTCAGGACTCCACCTCAGTGTGTGTCTGTTCCTGCAGCTCACATGAAGCCACACCACCTTCAACAGTGGAGATAAACTGCTGGTCTCAGTGGAGGCAGTGTATCTGTGTGGTAAAAAGAGGATATGAACTGTGTTAGGATCTCACTCTGTTTCCCAGCAGTCTCTCTGCGTCTCTCTAAAGGTGCGGTCAGCTGTGGGGAAAAAGCAGACCAGAAATACTGTGTGGCAGGGTGTTTGCATAAGTAATCAGCTAACAACAGCATTCCACAATGTGTAAATTGTACAGCTTCTTATCAAGCACTTGATTGTTATTAACCTCTGTCATTGTCCTTGAACTCACTGCAACCAAGCTAACA
>NTHP01001004.1:94037-107161 GCA_003416845.1 Oplegnathus fasciatus | reverse complement strand
TCTCACACACACTCTCACACACACACACACACACACACACTCTCTCACACACACACACACACACACACTCACACACACACACACACACTCACACACACTCACCGAGCCTTAAAGTTTAATGACCTCTCCACAGTGTAACTGTGTAACCAGACTTATGTCCCCACAACATGAGTAATACACATTTACACACACACTCACTGTTTGTGTCTCCGTCAGATCATTAACCTGTTCGTCGCCGTCATCATGGACAACTTTGACTATCTGACGCGTGATTGGTCGATTCTGGGACCACATCATCTGGACGAGTTTAAGAGGATCTGGTCTGAATACGATCCAGAGGCCAAGTAAGTTTGTTCTCCTCCAGAGTCACATCAGTTTCATCTCTGTGTCCAGTACAGGTCCAGGGTGCGGTTAGCCTAGCTTAGCACAAAGACTGGAAGTAGGGGGGAACTGTTAGCCTAGCTTAGCACAAAGACAGTAACGATCTGTCTTTAATGACATATACATATAATAAGTATAAAATGTGTGTTTTATATGAAACTAACTTTCATGGAGCATCTTATTTATATTTAAATATTGATCTGGTCCTGGATCTGACGGACTGTACCGGTACGTTCAGACTGGATGTACATGAAGGGAACACAAGATCAGTGCTGGAAAGGACATTTACTTGTACTCATGTTTCCATGTTATGCTACTTTACTCTTCTACTCCACTACATTTATTTGACACTTATAGTTATTTTATATGATGCAGTACTGTAATACTAATATAGTAGTACTTGTAGTAGTATTAGTACTAATAATGTAGTATACAAAGTATCTAAAACTGGCTCCACATTGACAAACTGCATCATTAAAATGTTCTTACGTGTATTTGTGATAAAAACAGAATAATATTACAATATTATATTCTATAATAACACTTTGAAAGGAGCCATTCTGCATAATGAGTACTTTTACTTATTTTGCTGATAATACTTCTCTACTTTTACTTAACTGTACAATTTTAACACAATTTACATATCATGCCAGTAAAGTACAAAACATGAAATTAAGACGAGGTATGAGGTGTGACAAAGATACCCGGCCGGGGGAAGTGTACCACCACACATTAATAAATAAATGTTCCTCCCCGTTTGGAGGAGTAAAGTGATATTTATTCCAAAGTTCACTGACATATGAGGATTTCTGCAGCTGGATTAAAGAGATCACCAGAAAACACCTGGATGTTGTGGCTCAGCTGACATTAGAATTTATTGTATTGTATTCTCTTCTCTCAGGGGTCGTATAAAACACCTGGACGTTGTGGCTCTGCTCAGGAGGATTCAGCCTCCTCTGGGTTTTGGGAAACTCTGTCCTCATAGAGTGGCCTGTAAGGTAAAATACCCTGCTCTGTATACTGTGGGTATACATACCCTGCTCTGTACACTGTGGGTATAAATACCCTGCTCTGTACACTGTGGGTGTTACACAGATGTGATGTAGGAACAATCTTTAAACTGGAAGTGATTTTTATGTTGAACTTAATGGTAATTCATCCATGAAAGTTCCCATCCCCCCTGGTGTCCCACAGGGCTCTGATCTGGGTCCCCCCTGGTGTCCCACAGGGCTCTGATCTGGGTCCCCCCTGGTGTCCCACAGGGCTCTGATCTGGGTCCCCCCTGGTGTCCCACACCCTGGTGTCCCACAGGGCTCTGATCTGGGCCCTCTGCTGCTTTTTATTAATGTGTCTATTATTCTGATCAGGCAACAAAACTCACACTGACACATATTGTTGTTATTGTTATTACTACATACCATTATTAATATATTATGTGTTGTAAAATAATGTAAAGATCTTTCACACACTCAGTGAGGTGCAGACGAGTGTGAGCTTCAATACCAATGAAAACACGTCACACACTCTGCTTTATTCATCCAACTGTTCCATACCATAATATGTGTACATACCCCAGATCATATAACAGACTGTAGAAAACTCTCCTGCTGCTCTTCCTCTCTCAGCGTCTCGTAGCGATGAACATGCCTCTGAACGCTGACGGGATGGTGACCTTTAACGCCACGCTCTTCGCTCTGGTTCGCACCGCCCTCAAGATCAAGACCGAAGGTATCTGATTGGTCCACAGGCCGAGGTCATGGTAACACCTTGTGAACATTCACATCATTAAGACAGTTTGATGGTTACAGAGTGGTCGTATGAGAATTAATATACTGCACGTTGACAATATCTCACGTCATAATACTCCTTAAATATTCCTTTTATTTATATATTATATTGAATGATGGTATTTGGCTGATGAGAGGCGTCCATGTTTGTTTGTTTGAAGATATCGAAGCGTCACTGTCATATTTACAACCAAGCTGTTGAACGCTGTTTACAAGTCGGAAACTTGTAATTACAATGTGACATGAACTCAGCATTACCATAATTTATACCTGGCCCCGCCCACTGTGTGCTGTTGCTAGGTAACCCTGACCAGGAGAACGAGGAGCTGAGGGGGATCATTAAGAAGATCTGGAAGAGAATGAAACCAAAACTACTGGATGAAGTAATACCACCACATGAAGGTACTAATACTACTGATACTACAACTAATACTACAAACAATACAACAAACACTACAAACACTACTAATACTTCTCTCTGTCCTCCTGCAGAGGAGGAAGTGACAGTCGGGAAGTTTTATGCAACCTTCCTGATTCAAGATTACTTCAGGAAGTTCAGGAAGAGGAAAGAGAAAGGAGATCTGACCGGAGAGTCTGACGCCACCAACCCGTCTGCTGTCCAGGTCTGTCTGCCTGCACATTTGTGAGACGACACCATGAGAGCAGGATCAGGTTAAATCATGCTGAACAGTGTGTGTGAATTAACGTGTGTGTGTGTTTGCAGCTGTGTAAAGCCGGTCTGAAGACTCTGCAGGATCTGGGTCCAGAGATGCGCCTGGCTCTGAACGAGGACCTGGACGAGGACGAGGAGGAGGTCATGATGGAGAATGAAGAGCTGGAGGAGAACACTGCGTATAAGGTCGTTTACAAAAACAACAACTGTCCTTTAAAGTGACGTCAGCGAGGTCAAAGGTCACGGTCCAGACGTGACTGTGGTGGTTTCTGTGTGTGTCTGCAGGGGGAAAATGGCTTTGGACCAGAGAAAGACCGACGAGGCTCCATACTGACCTCGCCCACTGGTAAACAACAACATTACATCATGTGACATCAGGTTACTACGGTTACATTAGGTTTAGGATGAACATTAACATTGGACAAACATGTTACATTAAATTAGACAAGTTTAAGTTCTTTACTGTCATGTGCACAAAAAAGCAATAATAATAATAATTAGAGTTGTTAAAATAACGTTAATTTTGATTAATTAATTATGTCAAACAAATGAAGGCAGATTAATGGCGCTCTATGATGCCCGTTCACAGGCGGCTTCTTTCTGCGAGATACAAGTGTTTGAAATGATTCATGTAAACATCTTTGGAAAGCTGTGAGAGGCTCGAGTAGCGTACCCCGATAAACGTTGTTTTGTTCTCATTTCCCTGAATCTCTGAACGTCATAGAGCCACAATGGACACATTTATTAACACGCCAGGTGGAAACAAACCAGAATTTCTTTTTAACATGTTCTTTATAACTGTTTTGGAGAAAAAAAGCCCTTCTGAAGGTCGTTACTGTCAGCTGATGCAGCAGAAACCATCTGCAGTTAAGATATGAAAATGAACAAAAATAGAAAGTTAAGCTTACAGCCGTAATTCTTCCTGAAATAATGACCCTCCCCCGTCCCCTCCCCCGTCCCCTCCCCCATCTGCCTGCAGGTCCTGGTGGTGTTGTCGGGGACGCCGGCGTCTCTAACGGTGGTCTGGTCCACCGGGTCGGTTCTCTCACCAAGATGCCGAACGGCAGCGAGCACGACGAACATCTTCGCCGTGGAGACAACATGAGGTCATCGGTCAATCATCACCATCACCGCCGCCCATCAGTGAAGAACGGCGTGCTGGACCACGCCCACAAGAGGCCATCATACTACAAACATGGAAGGTATGCCCGCCTACTGCAGAGTCCTGTAATAATAATCATAATTATCATAAAGAGTTTATCTGAAGTCTGAATAATAATATTTTACAACAATAAGACGTTCTGCCCTCCTGCTGGGTGTCTGCAGACGTGTTTCTGTGTTACAAACATGCGTGTGTCATGATATTTCTAATCTAAAACATAATAAACAGAGACTGCTAGTTGATTCTGGAGCTTTCAGCCACAGACTGAGTATATGTCGTATAAAACAGCTGAAAGTAGTTTTGATCTTTCAGAGGAAACTGATGCTTCTGTGACTGAATGGAACGAGACACACGAGAGGATCAAACATAGAAAAGTTTCAAATATCATATTTTAATACCACAGATGAACACGTAGATGTGTCACATTAAACTTCCCTGCGGATGCTGCAGTGTGTCTCGCTGCAGTTCCTCTGACGTCCACCAGATGCTGCTGTCATCAAACTCTGACTGTATTGAAGTGAATGAGAAAAACCTCCGTCCACAGATATAAAGGCCGTTTTTAGTTCAGCTCTCAGGATGCAAAAGATTTATTAAGAAGATATTCAGGCTGTTAACTGGGGGTCAGTTTGTCTTGACTGACAGGTGTCTCAGCCAATCACACTCTTTTGTTCCGCAGGCGAGACTCGAGGGAAAGATACTGGAGGAACGGAGACATGGAGGCGTACGGAGAGCAGGGTTACTACAGCAGAGAGGAGGACAACGACAGCATCACCTCCAGAGACAGGTACACAGACAGACAGGTACACAGACAGACAGGTACAGACAGGTACACAGACAGACAGGTACACAGACAGACAGGTATACTGACAGACAGGCACACAGACTGACAGGTACAGACAGGTACACAGACAGACAGGTACACTGACAGGTACACAGACAGACAGGTACACAGACTGACAGGTACAGACAGGTACACAGACAGACAGGTATACTGACAGGTACACAGACAGACAGGTACACTGACAGGTACACAGACAGACAGGTACACAGACAGACAGGTATACTGACAGGTACACAGACAGACAGACAGGTACAGACAGGTACACTGACAGACAGGTACACAGACAGACAGGTACAGACAGGTACACTGACAGACAGGCACACAGACAGACAGGTATACTGACAGGTACACAGACTGACAGGTACACTGACAGACAGGTACAGACAGGTACACAGACAGACAGATACACAGACAGACAGATACAGACAGGTACACTGACAGGTGCACAGATAGACAGGTGTGTGTGTGTGTGTGTGTGTGTGTGTGTGTGTGTTCATATCTTTGTGTGTGTCCTTGCAGACATTACCCTGACGAGCCTCCTCTGTACAGAGACCACTACGATGGCCACGCCCCCTACACCAACAGTAGCTATGGTAACGGATACAGCGAGGGCAGGAGGACGACACGGAGACGCTTACTTCCTGCCACGCCCACAGGTGAGAGGATGTCCCATAATCCTCTTTTCTAGAAAAAATGATTAGATGACATGCGATGAAGGGAAAAATAAAATGAAACAAAAGGTCAAGATACGGTGCAATGATGTGATTGGTTGTTATAATGAGATAAAATGAGATGAACAAGATGAAGATAAATTCAGATGAAACGAGATGAACTGACGAGCTGTGATGGAGATACTTCCTGGATTAGAAGTAAAAGTCACCTCTGTCGTTGTTTAGATTGTTTCTTTTCCTTTATTGGATTCTGTCAGCTGCTGCAGAGACGATATAATCTGAATCAAACACACCTGAGCTGTCATTCACTGTGACATCATCACTGACAGCTGCGTTTGTTTTGTTGTCGTCTCTCAGGTCGGAAGCCATCGTTTAACATCCAGTGTCTGAGGAGGCAGGGCAGCAGCGACGACCTCCCGATCCCCGGGACGTACCACCCCACCTCCCCGCCACGCCGCACACGCACACAGGTAACACACACATACAGGTAACACACACACACAGATAAAAAAACATGCACGCACACAGGTAACACACACACGTAACAAACACACACTCACAGGAAACACAGACACACACACATGTAACACACACGCACACAAAGGTAACACACAAACACACGCACACACCAAGGTGACACACATGCACATAGGTAACATGCACAGGTAACACACACAGATGGAAAACACACGTGCACACAGGTTACACACACAGAGATAAAAAAACACACGCAGGTAACAAGCACACACACACATCCCTACCCATCTTCATCAGTAAAATGTAACCCTCCTCTCCTCCTCTTCCTCAGCAGACATTCAGCAGTTATGAATCCCGTCACTCCTCCGGTCGCTCCTCGGCAGCCTCCTCTGCGTCCTGGGCGAACCCGTGTCCTCGCCGCGGTCGCCTCCTCTACGCTCCTCTCATCCTGGTGGAGGAGGAAGGCAGTCCACCCTGGGGGGGAGGAGGAGGAGGAGTGGTGGGAGGGGGAGGAGGAGAGGTGAAGAAGGGAGGAGCAGGAAGAGGTAAGGAATCAGTGCTAACACTTTAGCATTCCCTGTGTTGTATAAAGCGATCGTAGCTTCCATGCTAACAGTTTTAGCACACTCAAGCTAACACTCAGCAGTAATATCAGGTCTCGTGCTGCGTTCACACCATGTTGGTACATCAGTCAGTCAGGCTGCCACCACACTGCCAGCTTCAGGGTCAGACAGGATAAATGGAAATGATGTATAAATGAGTTCTTTTGATCGTAAATTCTCTGACAGCAGCAGGTTTTCAAATGGTGGCATAAATAAATATCATGATAATAATAAATAAGGGACATTGAGGACAGTTTAATTACCTGTTATCATGTCTCACCACTCTGCTCTGAACACAATAAAACTGTTTTTAATCACTGATTCATTCAAGTCACGTCCTGCAGAGTTTTCAAATTAAAAGTCTAACATAAGCGTTATGTCTTTGAGCTGCTGGGAAGCTTTTAATGTGAAACATCTGCAGGAAGTGTTAAGTTTTATTAACGGGAGCTTAACAGCACTCAAGAAACAACGAAGTAGAAGCGACTGACTGGTTCCAGTAAAACTGGCTTTATTCACTGTGTGTTCTGAGGATCTCCAAGTGGCCTCCGTACGACGTATGCTGTTACGTAATACCAACGGCTGAGGGGAAGTGGAACTACCAATGAAACGCAGCCAATGATAACAGACTACATGCTAACACTGAAGCATAAACTACAGATGTAGTAATGGAATCTAAATAATTATGTTACTGAACGTTGAACTCACAGGTTTGTTGGTGTCTTTCATCCATCAGGTGTCAGTGTGACAGGTGCAGCTCCCAGACCGGCCTGGTACGGTGGCCCTGCAGGGACATCAGGTAGGAAATAACCCAATGACATGATTTTAAAACTGGAAATCTTTCTGCTGACTCTGTTCTCTCTGTTATCTTTGTTTTCTGTGTTATCTTTGATATCTTTCGTTATCTCTGTGATCTTTGTGATCTCTGTGATCTCTGTTATCTCTGTGATCTTTGTTATCTCTGATCTCTGTGATCTTTGTTATCTCTGTGACCTTTGTGATCTCTGTGATCTTTGTTATCTCTGATCTCTGTGATCTCTGTGATCTCTGTTATCTCTGTGATCTTTGTTATTTCTGTGATCTTTGTTATCTCTGTGATCTTTGTGATCTCTGTGATCTTTGTTATCTCTGTGATCTCTGTTATCTCTGTGATCTCTGTTATTTCTGTGATCTTTGTTATCTCTGATCTTTGTGATCTCTGTGATCTTTGTTATTTCTGTGATCTTTGTTATCTCTGTGATCTCTGTTATCTCTGTGATCTCTGTGATCTTTGTTATTTCTGTTGTCTCTGTGATCTCTGTGATCTCTGTGATCTCTGTTATCTCTGTGATCTTTGTTATCTCTGTGATCTCTGTTATCTCTGTGATCTCTGTTGTCTCTGTGATCTTTGTTATCTCTGTTATCTTTGTGACCTTTGTGATCTTTCTAATCTTTGTCATGATGTATCTGAGTGTGTCATGTGACTGTTGTGTTGTAGCTCCTCCTCCGTACAGAGCGTACACCACCCTCAGAGTTCCCTCGCAGCTCGGCGCTCAGCTCACAGAGAAGCGAGGATCAGCCGACAGTTTGGTGGAGGCGGTGAGGAAACATTGATTGATTACTGACATTGATCAGTAACTTGCTGTCAGACTGTAGTCACTGATTCTTTGTTCGTCTCTCTGCAGGTTCTGATCTCGGAGGGTCTTGGTCTTTACGCTCGGGATCCGAAGTTTGTGGCGTTTGCAAAGCGGGAGATCGCTGACGCATGTCACATGACGGTGGACGAGATGGAGTCGGCCGCCAGCGACCTGCTCGGCACAGGGAACCACGGTCTCCTCAGCAACGCTGCTGCTGACCCCGCCGCGCTCTACAGTGACGAGGAGCCAATCAGAATGGGCCACGATGAGGACGAGCTGGCTGACGAGATGACCTGCGTGACATCATTCTGATGGGATGATGCTCTGGACCAATCAGTAATAAGACTGAGATTGGCATCAGTGATTGAAAAGACATTTAACCAATCTGGTGACAAGACAGAGAGGAGGGTGGGGTTTAATCGAAGTAATATTGACTGACACCATTCTTGACCAATGGGAGGAGAGAGAATAAAGCTTAAAGGTCATCATGGAGGTAAATTTAGTCACTGAGAGAGGAGGAAGCAGGAAACGAAGGAAGGATGAAGAGGAAAGAGAAAAAGAATGAAGGAAAGACAGTGGTGTAAGAAGAAGGAGTGCAGGATGATGGGTTGAGGAAAACACAAAAAGAACAGAAGAAAGAGTGTCGACAGACGAAGGATAAAACATTTAAGGAAAGAGGTACAGAAGAAGGGAAGGAGACAAAGGGCAGAAAGGGAAGGGAGGATATAGAAAGAGTAAAGGGAAGAAGGAGGCATAAGAAGGAAAGAGCTGGAAAAGGAGAAAAGGAGAAAATATGGAGGAAGAAAGGATATACTGTAGAAGAAGAACAGGGGAGGAAAGGAAAGAAGACGAGAATCGAGCGGACATTTTCTGAGTCGACTCGTGAAAAACTGATGGAAGATGGCCGCCAGCACCGTAGTGTCGTGTTGTCATGGTGACGTGTCTCGTCAGCTGGTTGCCACGGCGGACATCGTTAAGCTTTCCAGAATCACACTTTACCCACAATGCATTGATGATAGTTTTACAGGTTGTGTTGTCTCACAGTTACTGGAAGCAGCTAAACAAAGATTCGCACTTTGCTGCGAGCTAGCTGCAACACTTCCGAACAATAAACACTGACACGTTTGTTACTGTGGCGAACACGTTTACGTGTCAAAGTCGAACTCCACAAGCAAAATACAACCAAGAACAAACATCCTTCTCATGTTAAATTAAGAGTCAACAGTAAGTGATATTTGTTTAGCTTCTTCAGGAATGCACAGAGGTGTTCGGTGTGATTCAGCTGAGCTTCGATCTGCTCTCAGATGTATTTTAATGCTATTAAACGATGTGTTGAACTTCCTGCTCTGTGGCTCGTAGAGCAGTGTGGAGGATTATATTTCTCATATTTTAATAATGTGTATTTTTATGTGTCTTGAATCAGACGATGAACTGAAAAGACTTTTTTGTCTCTTTGTTCTTTTTTATTGGACCAGAGAAACTGAGTGTTTGTTCAGTGTGTTCAGCTTTTCTTTTTTTAAATGTTTGGTATTTTCTATTCTGACAGAGAGAACTGGATTTTTCTTGTTTGTTTGTTTCATTCTCGACCGCAGACAGTCCGCTGGTGTTTATGTCTCGTCTGAATTTTTGTGTTTCTGTCATCTTTTAGTTTTTCCTTCCGACAGTTTGGACAGTTTCCCAGCAGTTAAGGGCTTTTCAATTCCACGCCTGGGTTCCCCGTCAGACTACTGTGTTCAGCTGAGAAACAGCTCTGCCTGAACCCTCGTTTACCTCAAATAAAGACCGAAAACAAGATGCTGTTTGACTCCTCAACGTTCTTTCAAATCAGTTCTTTTTCTTTGTTGTTCAGTCTCACAAATATAGTTTCAATAAGGACGGTAGTTTTTTGAAAAATGATCTAATATTGTTCTTTATTCAATATTAATGTTTTTTAGCGACCTTTAACGAACACCATTTCCCATAAGCCCTAGACCTCCGCAGGCTAAATGTCATGGCTCGACAGAAGAAGCGAGTGTCTGTGGTTAGTTCACATCTGTAACAGCAGGACAGAGGTCACAAGAGAGCTGTGGTGAGTTTTATGGATATGGACACAACCAAGTTATGTTGACAAAACTACCCGCACTGCTGCACTTTTTTTTTAGTGCTCTCAAAATTATTGTTCTTTAACTTTGTAGAAATCATAAAGGTTTCAGTTTCAGCTGCTGTAGTGGAGCTGATTTGTGTTAGAATATTAAAAAGTAAACCCCGGAACACGCTTCATTTTTTTCACAAAGATCGATGAAAGAAATGCTGAATGAGAGATTGTATTGAGTTACAGAAGCTAGTGGAACAGAGGCTAAACAGGAAGTGACATCATGACCTTGGTGCTCTAAAAGCTAAAACTACAACTCAGGTGTTGGTTGTCTCCAGCTGACTTTTTAATGTGGAGTTATTTTAAAATGAGAACCATTTAAAGGATCTTAAATACGCACTTGATGTCTGCATACATGATCTCATCACTGTTCAGGGGCGGGGTTTACCTAAGGGTCAAGTTACTTAAAATGGAGTGAAGGTCTAACCGTGGAGGTGTTGAGTCCAGACCTGACTGCATCGTGGACTTCATGGCAGAGGTTCCCTTCCCAACGTCACAGACGGAGATCGCCAAACTACCGCCACATGACAGCAAACACTGAGGTCACGCCCAGGTCCTGAACACACAAACACACACACAGTAAATTGATAACAACATTTTTATTGGTTGCTGGGAGTAAGCAGTTGTCATGTGGACTTTCACCCAGCAGCATCTAAATAATTATGTATGTACATACATACCACAGACATAAATACATAAATGTAAACATACTTGGCTACCTACACACATGTGGCGTTACCCAGATGAGTGAAGGTCTAACTGTGGAGGTGTTGAGTCCAGGCGTGACCAGGTCGTGGACTTATACATATATGTAAATATGAATGTAGGTAGGTAAGGTATGTATGTAGGTGTGTATGTTTGTATGTAGAACCAGAATCACATTCAGCTTTATTGGTTTCTGTCACAATTTGCAGGATGACAGAAACAGACATACAGCTAAAAACAAGGACAACAAAGCTGATCTGTAAAAATAAACATTGAACTATAATGTACGTTCAAATAAGTGAATAAATAGATGCATATATACATACATACACACACACACACACACATATATGTATATATATATATATATATATATATATACNGAAAATCAATCAGAGCCATTGCACAAACATTGGCCATAGCCAGTACAACCATTTGAAATGTCCTGAAGAAGAAAGAAACCACTGGTGTACTAAGTAACAGACGTGGAACAGGTAAACCAAGGAAAACAGCAGCAGTTGACAACAGAAACATTGTGAGAGCTGTAAAGAGAGACCCTAAAACAACTGTTAGTGACATCAGCAACAACCTCCAGAGGGCAGGAGTGAAGGTATCACAATCTACTGTTCGCAGAAGACTTCATGAACAAAAGTACAGAGGCTACACCAGAAGATGCAAACCACTCATTAGCAAGAAGAATAGGAAGGCCAGGCTGGAATTTGCCAAAAAGTACAGAGACGAGCCTCAAAAATTCTGGGACAAAGTTTTATGGACTGATGAGACAAAGATNCCTCTAACTATAAATGCAGTCTGCACAGGCAAAACCCAAATCTGAAACTGAACGTAGACATTCAGCGCTATTTATTGTTTGAATAATCAATGTAATAGGACACACCAGGGCAACAAAACACACCTGTCAGTCACATGTTCCAATACTTTTGCTCACATGAAAAATGGGTGGGTTCAAACAAAAGGTGCTATCTTCTAAGTTGTGTATCAGATCCAGATGTAAATACCTGGAAATAAAAGCTGAAATGTTGATCTCTTGTCTCATATTCATCTTTTGATGTCAAACCCAAATGTTTTCAGTCTACAGCAAAAATACAGGAATTGGCCTCACTGTTCCAATACTTTTGGAGGGGAGTGTATATGGAAGCAGGATTACCTCCAGCCAGACAACCAACAACTTTTGATTTTGCTAAATGGCGATCATGAATAAATGACTGACATTTATTTTGATTTTCTTATCAAATATTCAAGTTGGGTTTTAGACATTTCACACAAACAGCCAAATTCCTTGGTCATCTTGCTCAGTCTCATCCTGCTACCTGGATTACCCTCCAGAAGAAACATTTGCAAACGTCAACATCTTAAAATTTGTGAAACTATGCCTCAAGCATACATCTCTCTCACACGCCATGGTGGTGACCTGACAAGAGCAAAGTGAAAAGGTCTATTAATTTCAATGCTTACAATAAGTTTCAGAGCACTGACAATTAAAGAATGGCGCTTAACAAATATTGATGTTTTCCCCACAAGCATGGAAGAAAAGTCCTGTCACATGTCAAATGTCACAAGCATAGAGGAAAAGTTCTGCTTGGGAGANGAAAAAAAAAAAAAAAGCCATCCGAATTACCCATGAGCTTCAGTCATGTCTGTAGCGAGGATGTTAACTATCGGTCACCGTGAGGAGTCAGTCAGACCTTTTGTCCGGTTGTATTCCTTGACAATATGGTTTCAACCAGGTTTCTTGGTCAGTGCAGATTCAACCAACTGTGACAGGACAGAGTAGAAGACGAGCCAATATTCACTAAAAATTAAATAATCTTGAACAACTGACAGTAAATACGCTTAATAAAATAAAACAAAAAAGTGTGGAATCTCCAATGGAGGCTGTCACAACAAACACATTTTACACATTAACTTACATGTTTGGCATCTTTATCCACCTTCTGCCGATTTCTGGAAGGGCTGTAATCCTGGAGGGTTGTATCATCAGAGCCGCAGGGTGAAAGTTCCAGCGCTGAATTGGTTTCAACATCAAGCAGTGGACTGGTGGAAGAAGTTGTCCCGTGGGAACC
>NTHP01001004.1:62243-75614 GCA_003416845.1 Oplegnathus fasciatus | reverse complement strand
CTTTAGTGACTTCCGATTGGCGTAACCGGGAGTCGTTACCGCCGACGTGAATAACAATCGTACTGTATTTACACTGATCCTTAGCCAGCAGTTTCAAATAGGATTCACCGTCGCCCGCTCTGGCCCAGGAATGTATTTGACTATGGCCGCTGGTTTCTAACTTCACGTTTCTCAGAACAGAGCTGCCAATAACCAGAGTTGGTTTCTCAGCAGGTGTGTCGCTGAGTGGGGAGAATTTGTTGGAAACGTGAACCGGTTGGTGGTGAACCGTGGGCTTCTTCTGGTTCAGGCTATGCTTCCTTCGTACAGTCACCCAGCCGCCCTGGTTTCCCGGCCGCTCGGGAGCTGCCAGGAGACGGCTAGCAGAAGCTACACTGGGTCGGCCCGCAGCGGCTGCTGGGGGCTGGCTAGCTACAGCAGCTAAAGATTGAGTTTCCATTTGGCTGAATCACTGATTCAGGATCAGCTCGTGACTGATGTTTTAGCTCCGGTTCAGTTCAATATTCTCGTTTGGCTCAACATCCTGTCACATGTTGACGTCTCTTAACCTGTTGGACTTTGCTGTCAGGTGTTTGTCAGAGCTCGTGTGCAGGTTTCAGCAGGAGCTCTGTGAGAGTCTGACGGACTCTGTGGAAGTCATTTGTGTTGTTATGCAGGTAAAGTGTGAATAAAACAGAAGCAGCTGCAGTCCTCCATCAGTACGACGCGTTCAGGTACAGCGTTGAGTGTAGGTCATGTGTTTTGACAGCGCTCGGAGCCCAACACACAATCACTGTGTGAAAAATACGCTTCAGGTCAAAGTTATGAGCGTCTGTGTAGACGTATCTGCAGGTTTACTGTGGAACATATTTTTATATTGTTTTTATCTGCGGTTTTCTAAAGTACTTTGTAACTTTGTTTTGTATAAATAAAGTATTTATACAAGTATTTAGTATTAGTACAAGTATTTATAAAGTGCTGTATAAATAAATGTATTATTATTATTATCATCATCATCTAGCTCTTGTGTTTTGCAATGACAGCTGGGTGATTAGGATGTACCATTGTGATTTTATGAATGAATAAAATCAAGCTAAAAATAAAATGCACATCTGCTCTCTTTCTCCACAGCTGGTGGCCCAGGGTCAGTTCAGGGTGTTGAAGGTTCCTCTGGGCTTCATTAAGGCCTTACAATGGGTGAGTTCATCAGACCAACACCTGCACCACAAATAACTCCACTTACATGTGATTTCTATGTAAGCTAATGTAAGCCTAGCACCACTGTTCTAAGTCAAGTAGAGATATCTATAACTGAGGAACACGAGTGTCCTCAGACCACTCCAACTCTGATGAAGATACATTAAAAATGTACACTCTTCCTCCTTATTCTCCTTTTTCTTTGAGTCTTCAGCAGCAGTCAGTCAAAACATGAATATCAAATGAATCCAAACATCTTTAAACAAAACATAAGATCAGTCTTTATGCAGACGACATATTGCTGTTCTTCCTAAACGTATCCGACATCTTCACAACAAACCATCAGCTGTGGATAAACCTAACAATAATCATCATGCGCAGAAAAGCTACTGTTGAAGGACAGCACTCCCAAAAATACCTTCTCTCAAAGATCCCAGCTGAATTCTACTGGAATAACAAGAAATCAGATACCTTTTTCAGGTCGAACAACGTCAAATCCCTTAGCCACAAAACTAAAGCATATTTGTACTCTGATGAAGCAACACGCCTAGTTTTTTTTTAAGGAGGGGTAGTTCCTTTCTTGTGGACATTATTAGTCTACCTGTGCATCAGGATCATCTGCTTTTTGTTTCATCACTGTGAGACCCAAATAGTGCTTCATCCAGCAGTTTTCACTGAATTTGTACAATTTCTTTACATTTTTCCATCCAAGTTTTTGTTTGTATCATTTTCTAAACATTGAACTTTGATGGTTTGATGAATGGGCAGTCCAAAATGTATTCAAAAAGTTCCCCAATTGTTCGAAAAATGTTCCCAAAACATTCTGAAAATATTATTGAAATATTGTGGAAGCATAATCCAAAATATTTCCCAAAATGCTCTGAAAACATACGAAGATCTTCCTATTCATCTGGAAATGTCTTTGAAATGTTCTGAAAATATTTTCAATTGTTCTAAAAACAATTCCCAAAACACTCCCAGAACATTCTGAAGATGTTACTGAAATCTGTCTGTTGACAGTGTTCCCAAATGTTCTCAAAATATTCAGAAAATTCTTCTGAATTCTTCCGAAATGTATGTACAAAATATATCCCAAAATGTTCCCAAAATGTTCTGAAAACATTACGAAAATGTTCCCAATATAATGAGGATAATGTTCCTAAACGATCTGGAGGCATTTTTGAAATGTTCTAAATATGTTCTCTAAATATCCCCAAAATGTTGAAAGCATTCTCAAAATGTTTCCAAGATGTTCTCAAATTATTCTCTAATTGTTCTAAAAATGTTCCCAAAACACTCTGAGAACATTCTGAAAATGTTCCCATAAAAACACAACTGAAGTATTTCTGTGTTGGGTTTCACAGTGACAACACATTAATTACGTCTGATAGTTCACAGGTTTGAGTTTTAGCAACACACTGAAGCCCCCTCAGCAATATACTATATATATATATATATATATATATATATATATATATATATGTATATATACACACACCACGTCAGCCAAGAGCACACTGAGAGGAGAATATGATTCACTGTACAGGCTGAGTATTACTGTATGTGTGGTATTAAATAACCTACACACACATAAACACACACACAGTGCCAGGCAGGGATTGGACAGAAAGTCTGACTGTGACCATCTGCTCACTGATATGATGATGATGATGGCGATGGTGGTGATGTACTGTAGAGCAGCTGAGCAGGGCACTAACACTGTGAGGGTTGTCGGTTAGATTCCTCACTGTGGCTCTGTGAGTCTCTATAGATAGAAGNGATGATGAGTCATCATCCTGCAGGAGCTTCACTCTTTGTTAACACTTCTCTGCTCTGCTTCAACAGAACTACATTTTAAAAATGTGTAATTTAAGCCTCAGTAAGACCAGACAGGTTGTTCCAACATTTTTACTGGAGACATTTTATTTGACTGGTTAGTTACTTTCCTTCTAATATTCTTAATCATTTCCTAGAAAACTGCTTGTATATACAGTAAGTGTTGTTTCGTGGCACACTTCCTGGACACAGCGATGTGGTTTGGTAGAATAGTTCTGAGGGAAATGTTCTGTTGGTTCTGAAGTTACTGTGCATTGTGATTACAGAGCTTTTTTAAAAACAGAACATGATAAGATGCAGTTCGACCACTAAAGTGTGATTTGTTTATCTGGCGGATCTCTACGGTAAACAACTGTGAAACATGACCAGGTACTGAGAACTGGTGAACATGCTAAACATTAGCATGTTAGCTTTGTCATTGTGAGCATGTTAGCATGCTGATGTTAGCATTTAGCTCAAAGCACCACTGTGTCTCAGTACAGCCTCACAGAGCTGCTAGTGTGACTGCAGACTGCGCTGTAACCATGATAAGATGTTTTCACGTGAAGAATCTGCATTATTACTTACATTTTTTTGTTGTTCCTCTTCCTCCTCTTCTTCCTCTTCCTGCTCCAGTTCTTCGCCATCTTTGCCTTCTCCACCTGTGGCAGTTATTCTGGGATGTTCCGGGTGGCGGTGGAGTGTAAGAACCGGACAGAGAGCGACCTGAGTATAGAGGTGGAATTTGAGTATCCCTTCAGGTCAGTGAACACTCTGCTAATGCTCATAATACTATTAATACTAATAATTATACTCATAATACTAATAATAATACTATTAATAATAATAATACTCATAATAACTCAAACAGACTTTTAGACTGAAGCCACACGTGTTCTTTGATGTATCACAGTACAGAGTCAGTGCTTCAACTGAACATACAGTGAAAACACAATCAGAGTAAAGACATAAATGGATTCCAATTTTTATTATTTATTCATTCTTATTGTTTTATTCTATTCTAATTTTAAATATTTGCATATGTTCTGTGTGTGTAGCATGAAGGGGGCAACAACTTTCATGTCATTGTGCGTCCCGTGTTGTAAAATGACGAAAATAAACGAACCTTGAACCAAACATAGGAGGACTCGCTCTGTTCTGCACATGTTAAGATGAAGATGCTGCGAGCTGAAAATGACTCCATGAATAAACAGTACAGTGACAGAGAGAAACTCTATTTAATTAAATTTACTTTAATTGGAAGTTGGGGTATTTGAGAACAAAAACACTGTCATTAATTAAATCTGAAATTTGAGTTTGGTGATCTAGACATAAAAGGACTAAAATGGACATCTGTTGTAACCAAAAACTGGACGGGAACGGACGAAACCGAGATTTGGATAAATGATGACGAGCCATGATGGACTATTTAAGCAGTTCAATATTTATGGCTGCTCGGAGCTCGGTATGATCAGAGCAACAAAACAACAGGAAGATGTACAAAAAGAGATGCATAGTATAGAAGAGACATCAGCCATCTTGGTAATTAGCCTCACCACAATGGTCTTACCTAGTGGTATTAGAGGAAAGGTCATGTGGTCATATACAGGTAAAGGGATTATCCTCTGTACGGTGGCCTGTTTAGGACATTTGAGCCTTATCTTGTCAGGCTCAGCCCTACACTGTCTGACTGGGATCAACTTTCATCAGACTCAGCTGTGAGCTGATTGATAATGTTAGATTGACTACAGTTACCACGCTGCTGTTAACATGTTAAGTCCAGTATTCTCTCTCTTTTAGCTCTGTTTTTGGTCTCCACCACCTCCTGAGGGAAATATCTGTCTCTTTAGCTGCTGAATGCTCCACTATGTTCACCAGCTGCTCTCTAACTGTGTCTGTCTGCTGTTTGCTGCTCAGCAGGTCATGTACAGAGGCTTTATGCTGCTGGAAACACTGAGACTGAACCAGGCAGAAAATGTGCTGCAAAACCAAAACTAGGAGCTAAAAGAGGCTAAAGAATCTCTGTAGAGCTGAGGGGGGACTGCAGAGTTGGGTGATATTCCACAGCTTTAACATACTGTCTGTAGGCCTATGCTAAAACTAACGTTAGCATGTTAGTACGCTGACAAGAAGTCAGTCACTGGTTTTAGAAGTGTCCTGTCATTAAGTGTTAACTTAGTGGAGTTCATGCTCTCAGGACCATGAATGTCTGAACCAAACTTGACAACAATCCGTTCAATAGTTGTTGAGATACTTTTGCAAAGTGAAGGACAAACTGACCATCATCAGAGCAAAGTTGCTAATGTGGCTAAAAAAGACTTCAAACATTTCAAACTCTTCATCCCTCTTCTTCGCCCTCTCTCAGACTCCACCAGGTGTATTTTGATGCCCCCACCTGTAAGGGTGGGAATACGGATCGTTTCTTCCTGGTTGGTGACTACTCCTCCTCGGCCGAGTTCTTTGTTACCATTGGCGTCTTCGCCTTCCTCTACTCCACGGCAGCTCTCAGCATCTACGTCTTCTTCTTCGAGAAGTACAAGGAGAACAACAAGGGCCCGCTGATCGTAAGTTTACCGAACTGACCGCATCGCTGACAGGTGACCTCTAGGAAATGTCACTCATACACTGTGTGTGTGTTTAGGACCTGGGTGTGACTGCAGTGTTTGCCTTCATGTGGCTGGTGAGTTCGGCAGCCTGGGCCAAAGGCCTGTCTGACGTGAAGACGGCAACTGACCCAGACGAAGTGATCACTCTGATCTCCGCCTGTGAAAATGAGGAGAACCGATGCCGTGAAGTCCACGACCCCGTCATGTCTGGACTCAACACCTCTGTGGTAAGACCATCAACAAGCCCGACAACTCTGCAGGTCAGGGCTGTTTGGGTTCAGGTCAGGACGACATGTCTGATCTCTGAAGAGGTCATCAGGCAGACTGACCCTCACAGTCAGGCTTAATAGTTGTGGCGATACCTCAGATTCAGTACTGGCACCAAAATGACACTTTCTGTGATACCTTACTTTGAGAAAAATAAACATGATTTCTACAAAACCCTTTTTTTTCTCAAATCTAAAATGTATATAGATGAATCCAGAGCTGTTGTAGATGGAAGCAGACAAGCTACCATTACTGTGGTGGCACTTCACTGCAAACCAGACACTGTGATGTATGTAAATGATAGTATATAGTTAATAGTTCAGTTTCAACAGTTTTTTCTGTTATCTGCTGTTCTGCTGCTCCAACAACAAAGTGGACAAATTTAAGTCGGTACCAAAAAGTATTCCTCTTTGATACCAAGCCCTACCTGGAGTCATTTTCTGAGAGACTTTAGTACACTTAGTCTACTGTAAAAGATGCTGTTGAACTGAATCTGGTATTGAGTCCTTTTGAATTCTGTTTCACAGTGGAATCAATAAAAACATCCACAGAAATGCTTCATACCACTCTTGAGTACGGCTGGGTATTTAAAAACACAATACTTTTTTGGTGCTGACTGAAATGTGTCCGTAGCACCATCCATCCATTTTCTGCTGATTATCCATATCTGGGTTGAAGTGGTGGCAGGCTTAGCAAGGTAGCCCAGACAACTTTCTCCATAACCACATTCTTCAGCTCTTCCTGGAGGATCCTGAAGTGGTCCCAAATGAGACGGGATATACTGTATAATCCATCCAGCTTGTTTTGGGTCTGCCATTGGGTCTAATCCCAATTGGAAATTCCAGAATACGTCCACAGGGAGGAGTCCTGACCCAATGCAACTGGCTCCATTCAGTGCAAAGAGCAACGGTTCTCTGAGTTTCTCCTGGATATCTGTGCTAGAAGGCTGAGCCCAGACATCCTGCCAAGGAAACTCATTTCAGCTGCTTGTATCAGTGATCTCATTCTTTCAGTCACTGCCCAAAGCTCATGACCACAGCTGAGGACTGGAACAGAGATCGACTGGTAAATCAAGAGCCTCGCCCTCAGGCACAGCTCCGTCTTTGCCATGGCAGTCAAGTACAGCGTTCACCTTATTGCTGATGCAGCACCAATCCACCCACTCCTCAGTAAGATGCCAACATACTTGAACTCCTTCACTTTGGGCAGAGACTCAGTCCCAAACTGGATGGGAGCAAACCACTGATTTCAGGTAAAGTACCAAAGCCTCAGATGTCAGTCCATAGCATCAATCATTGAAAACTGTCAAGTACCAAAAGTTGGCATCAAATGTCTGGTCAGAATCATAATCTCGTTTACCAATTCCTTGACCAGATAGTTACTGATTTACGTCACCAAACATACCAAACTCTCTCAGAAAATGGCTTCAGGACTGACCTGACCCAGAACTGAGGTGGATTAGAACATGAGGACCTGAGACCTGGTTTGATTCAGCACCTTGGGATTTCCGTGGGGTGGGGCTTCAACACTTTTTTGGTACTGACCAAAATGTGTTCATTGCACAGATATTCGAAAACCGCCAAATACCGACAGTTAGCATCAAATGTCTGGTCAGATTTCTAATCTTGTTTAATTTTGTGATAACATAGTTCCTAATTTAAATCTTTATTTTGCCAGTTTTAGAATGTGTTTCATTTAGTCAGAGTTCTTGTATACCTGCTTGGGTTCAGATGTTTAACATTTGTCAACTTTGACTTCTTCTATTCAATGAAAAAAAGTGTTTTGGAGAAAAATATGTTTATATTCCTCAAAGTATCGCAAAAAGTATCATTTTGGTATTGTAGCTGAAACTCAGGTATCATATTGTCACTATTAGTGGAAAATGTCAAATGATATTGTATCTGTGTGTTTGTGACTGTGACTCCTTCATCCTCTCTTCTTCTAGGCGTTTGGTTTTATTAACCTGATCCTGTGGGTGGGAAACCTCTGGTTCGTCTTTAAGGAGACCGGCATCATCGCTCCCTTCATGCGAGCTCCGCCTCCGCAGGAGAAACCTGCTGCACCAGATGCTTACGGCCAGCAGGGGGCGTACGAACAAGACCCGTACGCTAGCAACCAGGGAGGCTACCAACCCGACTACAACCAGCAAGGATACAACCAGGTGATCAGCCAAACTGCTAATTAATATCCACAAAAAAGTCTTTACCAGGTAAGCTTAGGGCAGCTCTGGGAAATGTATGTTTTGAAAGGACTTCCACCAGTAGGGCCGTGATTGGCTAGTTTGATCTGGGTGTGGAGTGGTTACTCTAGTTTTCCATGTTCCGGAAGGTCCATTTGGATAAGTTACTGATGGAGTTAACATTAATTACAGTAGCTACAGCTGATAACATTTACCACTGTTCAGTGTCGGCTAATAATGAAGCTGCTACATTCATGTTTTCCATGTCGTTATTTACTGATTAAAAAAGTGACAAAAGATTCTATAAGAGATTTGTTAGCCTCTGAGGTTAGTGAATCTGTGTGAATCTGAAATCCCAAACAGAAATCGGAACCCAACCATAATAGAGTGAGGTCCAGGATTTGTTTAACCTGGCTTAGCACAAAGACTGGAAACTGCTAGCTCCATCTAAAGAGTTCAAAATACACCAAAATACACCTTCCAACAACTCCAACAACAACAAATTAAAAACAGCGGTGAGACAAAGAACGTCTCAAAAAACAACCCAAACAATTTTTAAAGTCTTGGAGAAAGACTTTAAATCATTTCCTGTTCAAGTACATTAATGTTTTGTCCACCAACAGCCAGAACAGCAAACTACTCAGATGAGTAGACAGAGGAGGGCTGCAGCTTTCATTATCGATTAATCTGCTGATTATTTTCTCCATTAGTTGATTAATTTGTTTGGTCAAAAAAACTCAGAAAACATTGAAAAATACCCGTCACAATTTCCCAGAGCAACCGGTGACGTCTTCAAATACTGTTTGTTTTGGTTTCAGTCTGAAACCCAAAGATGTTCCACAGCTCCCTGTGACGTGAGAGAGAAAAGCAGCAAATCCTCCAATTTTACCAGAGAATTTTTAAATTTTCTGTCAATTATGAAAATAGTTGCCAATTAATTAATTTTCTTTCCATCAAGTTTCACCCATAAGACAGAGTACCCTGTGTAGCATTAGTATAGTTTAACTGGGATACAGCCACGGTGTACAGACTGCAGTACATTGACTCAGTGTACTGCAGTACATTGTTTCTGTGTGTCATGTTGTTTGCTGTTGTGTTTCCTCCAGGATGCAGAGTACGGTCAGGGCTACGGCCAGCAGGGGGCGCCCACCTCCTTTTCCAACCAGATGTGAACTGACAGGAAGCAGGTGAGTCACACAGGAAGTAGAGGCTGGGATCACTGCCTGATTGGTCCATTAAGTCCCTTTAAATGATGAGTCTGGTGATATTTTACTTCTCATCAATAAACTTCATGTTCAGACTCAAACCAGCAGTGAATGTATCTCCTAACAAGTATTGTGTGTGTATCACAGCTGATATCTCTTCTTCCTCTGAGCCATAAAAACTATTAAANATGAGCCACACTGTTGCCCTGGGTGACATGTTCCTTCATCACCATGAACACACACACTGGAGTTTATTTTGACTCAGTCCCGCATACACCGTCCTGCTGCCCCAAATACTCACTACAGCACCAAATGTGGGTTCATCCGCCACTGAAAATAGTCCCCAACAAATGCTCTATTTCCTCCTGTTTGTTTGATAAAAACTACAGTGAGCAGCTGTTTTAGAAAATTACTGAAAGCTTTTTTAAACTTTTTAAAACTATATATTTGTGAGGTGTTTTTAAAAGATTTATGTCTTCAGTAGGAACCACAGATAGGAAGTAGACAGTGTTGAGAGGTGGACTAACATGTTGTTGGTTTGAATCTGAACATGAGATTGAATGAGTATAAAGAAAATATAGAATAACACCAACAGCAGCCTGTAAGTGTGTAATCAGTGCAGGACATTTGAACAACTACTGGCTTTCCATTCCATGAATAAATCCTCCTGCGCCACCATCAGGACATAATGGACCAACACTTTGGTGCTTTGGTATTGATGAATTTAATATAATGTCCATTTCCACAACACTAATCATCCATCAGTACAATAACAGAGTCATGTCCTACTCACCACTCTCGTCTCTAACAGAAACACTCACTAATTATTTCCAATTATGTCCCATCACTTCTACTTTAATGTGTTTTCAATCACTTTAAGCTGCTGTCAGTGAAACTCAACACTTCCTGTTTTACATTAAAAGCCTCCCAGCAGCTCAAAGAGAATAAACTGCCCTGAGGTCAGTGTTTATATGAGACTCTGCAGTGTAGATGTTGGCACCTTGTTTTTATTCAGTTTTAGACTTTTGATGAAAATGTTCATTTGTCACAGTTTAGTCATGTGATTATTAGTAGACGTTTAAGTCTAGTTCTCGTGAGTGAAAGAGGCTTGTCGCCATATTTGATGTTTATAGTTACCATGGTTACAAGGCTCTGTTTACACCCGACTGTAATCACACTGCATCATTAAGAAGCTGAATTCAGACACATGTAAAACACTGTTCAGCGTCTGCTTCACTCCAGCAGCTGAAACACTGGATGATATTAATGCAGTGAAACATCAGCGATCATCTGAGGAACAGCTGACATTCATTCTGCTCTCAGGGGAGAATTCACAAAAGGATTGTGCAGCTTTTGCAGCCGCTAAAACTAAAATAAGACAAAAAGAAACCGTGTAATTCTCAAAGCACCCACAAAGAGCTGAAATGCACCGCTAACTGTGCTGCCAAGCAAACAGCGTGTCGCTGCTCCAGTGCTATTTGCACGTATTTAAATTAGTTAATATGCAAACATTTGGCGCAATATCGTCCCCTTTCTATGCAAACGAACCTCATTGTAAAAAGAGTCGGGTGCTGAAGGATGACCACAGGTGACTGCGAGTCACTGAATACAGCCTTGCATCAAAACAATAATGAGTTCATTTGTGTTTCACATCATCGTTTAGTTTTTATTTAAAACACGTCATCGTTCATCAAAAGTGACTTTTTTCATCAGAGAGTTCACTTCATCATCTGCAGAGTTTAAAGTGTCCTTCACGTTTGTCTTTCCTTCACAGAAAGCGTCGGAGTGAACCAACAGTGGGTCGCCTGCAACCTACCCACAATGCAACACTCCTGTCTGTCTGCGAAGTTAATGGGTGGGGTGGGAGGAGGGAGGTTAAAAGAGGGGTGGGGGGGGTTTAGATGTTCACTATAATGAATCGATGTGTAAATGATAAAAAAGAGAGTTATAAAGAACAAATCCACAACTTGAACAAAACAACAACAACAACAACAACAAGGCTGACGAATAGAAACGTTCTGAAACACGTGGTGACGCTGATCCGAGTTATTAAAGTATAAATCTGTGGAGAGAATGTATGTTTGTGTTGTATAGATATCACTTTCAACAGATATATAATATAGACTCAACTGTTTATTCATGTTTCCTATTGAACCCAATGATCTGCCCCGCCCCCCGTCGTATACCCCGCCGCCTCGGTATGCCCCGCCCCCAAGATCAACAGACCAGATTCACATCGGCCAATCATGAAGCTGTTCAGACTGGGTTCACACTGAGACAAATCAGATCCAAACCAGATTTGAACCACAACCAAAGCAGAACCAGATCAAACTGGATCCAAACCAACAACCCCGCGTCCGCCAGCATCACCTCCCAGCTGTTTGCTGTTTGTCTTGCTGCATGTAAATATCAACACAGGAAGTGATGTCATTCTGGAGATGCAGTAAACCCAGTCTGGACTCCAGCTTCATGGTGGCGCCGGGTGGAAACTGGATCCAAAATGGCTCCTCGTCATTACAGTTTGCACTGTTTGTGTGTTTGATTAATGTCTGTTACATTCCTGCTGCTCTCAGATCAGTTTCTGAGGAGGAGCGCTCGCTGCACAAACGTCCGTCTGAAGCTTTCAAACCAACATCACATGATTCTACTGGTCTATACTGGTCTATACTGGTTTCTACTGGTCTATACTGCTCTTTGTTTGACTTCACATGTCCAGACGCTCTGATGGAGTCTGATAAAAGTCTTAATGACATCAGTTTTGTTGCTAGTTGCCTGGCAACCGTGTTCTCCTAAATTCAGAGAGACGGTGAAGCAGCTGCATCCCTGAATCAGGACTGTTTTTGTGGCTTCTGGTCTCAAAGATCTAACAGATGTTTCAGATGCTGGACCCTCTGAGGTCAGAATCAGTGGTGATCATGTTAGCCCCCCCACCCCCCCACCCCCCCAACATGAACACCATGTCACTGAATAATGATGAGAAACAAAATGGACGCCCGAGGAAGCTCTGTATGCTTCCTTTAGAGAGGAAGGAACCTTAAGAGGAAGCTTCCTGTGTGTCCTACACGCTTCAGTCTTCAGACGGACGTTTGTGTCGGCGTTCTGAGTGTTGCTGTTTTTTTAATTTCTGCTCGGCTCTCAGCCAATCAGCTGCAGCCGTGAGCTGTTTTTGTAAAAGTCTTTCTGGGAAGTTTCTGGGTCTGAAAATAAGAAAAAAACTTGATGCTTCTTCTTCTTCTCCTTCTTCGGTTGTTTTTTTTGGGAAAGTGAAGCTGTTTTTAGCGTCGGTATCTTCCTCCGCATGGTGACGTGTTTCCTGCTCGTGTTGTAACTGATGATCAGTGTGATTCTACTTCCTGTTCTCCTGTACAGGTGTGTGTGTGTGTGAGAGTGTGTGAGTGTGTTTTCACCTGTCCATACTTCTTCTATATCTCCTTATCACTCGCTCTCTTTTTTCTCTTCATCACTTTTTTATTTTCTCCTCAATCTTTCACTTTTCTTCTTCTTCTCTTCTTTTTTTACCTCCTCTCCTCTATTTCTTTTCTCATCAGGATCTTTCCTCACTTTCTTCTTCTGTTGCTCTGTTTATATTTATTTCTTCCCCTCCTCTCCTCCCCCTCTCCTCCCCCTTCTCCTCTCCTCCTCTTCGTCTCCTCCCCCTCCTCTCCTCCTCCCCTCTCTCTCTCCTCCACTCTGTCATTCTTCTTGTCGTTCTTCTTCGTGACTCTCCTCTCTGCCTCTGTGATGTAACTTCCTGTGTGATGATATTCTATTCAGCATCAGTAACCATGGCGACGGTGTTGACAGTGATGATGATGATGATGTGTGTGTGACTTGTTGCTATGGAGACGCCCCCACCCCCACCCCCCTGCTGTGTTTATTCAGTGTAAAGTTTCAATAAACGACAAACTGTCAGTCTCTGATTCTGTTCATGACTCTCAGAGAGTGAAGGAGTGAGGGAGTGAGGGAGTGAAGGAGTGAGGGAGTGAAGGAGTGAGGGAGTGAGGGAGTGAAGGAGTGAAGGCGTGAGGGATTGAAGGAGTGAAGTCGTGAGGGAGTGAAGGAGTGAGGGAGTGCAGGAGTGAGGGAGTGAGGGAGTGCAGGAGTGAAGGCGTGAGGGAGTGAA
>NTHP01001004.1:48931-59021 GCA_003416845.1 Oplegnathus fasciatus | reverse complement strand
CCTTATCTATTCAATACCTCTCGTCTCCTGTCCTTCGTCATCGCTCCTCCCCCTCTCTCTCCCTGCTCATATACCCATGCTCCCTCTCTCCTCCCTCCCTCCCCCTCTCTGTTATCAGATGAGTCGGTGCAGATAGAGTCAGTGTGTGTTTGTGTGTGTTCAGTCAGTAGCATGGCGTCTCTCGGCCTCCTGCTGCTCAGCACCGCTCTGATCCACACCGCCCAGGTAAGGACGAGTCGCACCGACAACATAGAGAGAGAGAGAGAGAGAGAGAGAGTATGTGTGTGTCGTATGTGCTGATTTATCGCCATGGTGCTGTGTCGTCACGGTAACCTGATAGTGATGCAGAATGATGTCGCTGCTGTTTATCTTCTACCTGTCTGTCAACACTGTTACATCACAGTGTGTGTGTGTGTGTGTGTGTGTGTGTGTGTGTGTTGTTTATCTGCTTTTATGTCTGTTCTAGTTTCCATCTGAGGTATTAATTATTGATTTATTGATCAGGTTAATCAGTGAAGAGAGAAACAGAAGCATTAGGAGAGGACTGTGGGTCGTTTGTGTGTGTGTGTGTTCAGGTGTGTGTGTGTAACTGTGTGTGTGTGTGTGTGTGTGTGTGTGTGTAGGCTGCCGCTGTGACCGGAGGAACATTTCGTTTCAGCTCCTGTCACCATAGCGACAGGAGACGGTAACCCACGGCAACAGGGCCGTACATTACACAGATTACAGTCGGTCCCCTGACGGCTGCTGTCTGTGTGTGTGTGTGATCATGTGTTTATCTATCCTTGTGAGGACCAGTTTGTGTTTCAGACACAGTGAGGACATCTGAGGTCACAAAGGGCTGCTTGAGGTTTAACTGAACAGATTTTATATCCAAATCACAATCTGAAAGAGTGCAGTTCTAATTTAACTTAAATATAATCAAGACTCTGTTAATGTTTAAGCTTGTAACCGGTTTAATGTTTGAAGGAAACATGATGTCAGTCTGTTTGTTCACTGTCAACAACACTTACAGTAAGGAGCTGTTACAGTTCCAGGGTTCATGTCCTGCGTCCCACCTCTTGTTGAGTTTAGGCTGATAAATGTTTTATTCTCATAATTTTTCTCACTCCGGGTCAAACTAACGTTTAAAGTAGATCCCTCTGCTGTGAGCTGCAATAGTTAATCCAGGAGACTGATTACTGTGTTTACCTTCAGCTGGACTCAGAGATGGTTTGAAATGATTTCTCTAAAATGGAAGTTTATTTGGACAGCTTACGGACGCTCGCTCTGCTTCACCTGACGCACTTTGTTTTATTGAACCTCAACAACGGAGGTGGCGAGTGCAAAGTTAGCACGGTGGGAATAAAACCCATTTCTTTTATTATTAGAGAAAGATGGTGGTTTTGGTTTAATAATGGTCCCGTCTCGTGCTTTTTCAGAATTAACCATAAAGACCTCCATCTTTCCTGAACCGGATCCAGGAGCTGAGAGGCTCAAAACAACAAAAAATCATTAAATTGTGCATTAGTGTCGGCAAACAGGTCAAACAACATTGTTAATGAACATTTTTCTCAAAACTAATCTGCTGTTAAAATGTGTGATATATGAATGTATTTTTTTGGGTTCCTGAGCTGAAATTGTTTCATTAGTTCACGGTGAGACTGAGTCAGACTGATAATCACTTCCTCATTTAAATCATCTTTGCTCCAGTTTCAGACTGGATTTTATTCAAAGTTCTTGAACGGCTTCTTGTGTTCTTTTTAACATTTGACAACTTCAATGAAGAAAATGTTTTGTAGATTAACAGGTTTATATTTCTCAAAGCACAGCATCAAAACACAAGCAGGTATCATACCAGCAGCAGTACATCTGTATCCACACACAGCTCTAATTTCTACAGTAAGAACCTGAAACCTGCAGCGAGTTCAGACAGAGTGATGCTCCTCAGAGGACTCATTACCTCCTCTTCCTCCTCCTCCTCCTCCTCCTCCTCCTCGTCACACAGAGTCACAGATATAAACCTGCTCCTGTTCTGAAGACTCTGCAACATAAATCTGTACTGATGCAGTCTGTGAGATATTACTGTCATAAATCACACGGTGTCTGAGCAGCTGCTGAGTCCAGTTTATCTCTGACAAACACAAAAACACTTCAGCAGGAAATTAAAGACACTTTACTTTCCAGCAGAGTGACTCAGACGTGTTCTGTTACAGATCATCTCAGCACGGATAAGAAACGTCATTATTTTACAGTTTAAAGTCTGCTGGTTAAACTTCTAAGGACCTGAATCATCATCATCATCATTATATTCTTCTTACAGTATATATGTAATACTTAGATACTTATCGTTGAAGTTAATCTAGAGAGTGAATACTGAGTTTCTGTATGTGACATATCTGCTGTCAAAGTGCTGAATGTGTTTTGAAATGTGTATTTTCACAAGTTGAGGTGAGCTGAGCTCTCTGAGCCACTGTAGCTTTTGTTGACTGCTGACTCACTGTTCAGACGGTTCAGACTGTTCAGTCCAGCTCATTGATGAACATCAGGCCCACAGTGGTCCTCAGAAGTACAGACATACTGACATGTTTCTTTGATAAAAACCTGATCAGCCTGAGGCTTCGGAACAGATTCACTCTGATCAATAACTCTCTCTCTTTATATCTCTTTATCTCACTCCATCTTTCTTTCTCTCTTTCACACCGACCTCACGCACACACCTACACAGACACACACAGGACCAATCAAATTAGTGGAGGCAGGAACAGAACAGCTCGTTACGTTGCCATGGCAACAGCATGTCTCCCTGGACACTGACAGCATCCTCATAACACACACACACACACACACACACACTCTCTCTCTCTCTCAGGCTTCATGGAGTCTAAATGCTTCATCCGAGAGCTGCTCAGGTTTAACACTGACCACGACGTGAAGCTCGGTCTGTGCTGCTCGCTTCTCAACATTAGTGAAAAACGTTTTCACAGCCGACATTTTGGCTCATCAGGTTGTCCAAATCAAGGCAGAATATTTGTTTACGATGAGGCTCCTGCTATTTACTTCCTACTTCCGGTTGTACTGACCGTCCGGTTTCCATGCAGAATTTGGAAAAATCCAACGTATCAGTGATCCAATGGTCAGCAGATCCAACAACCACAAGGGGCGCTAGTCTGTTCCTGTCCACCATTTCCCCTCCACTGGAATGAATCACTTCCGGTCTCTGTTAATCCAACAGTGTGTGAAGTTGTGTACGCGACCGAAGACAAACAAAACAACAAACAGAAAGAGACAGCAGACGGACCACAGTTCAGTCTGGGTGTTCCTATGAAGGAGAGGGGGGGCTTTACATGTCCGTGTCCAGGGGCTAAAAAAGCTGCAGTTCGTCAACACACAACACATTAACAGCAACACTGAAATAAAATGGTAAAAGATAAATGTAGTGCACTAGATGGCCCTCAGTCTCTCTGACACGTCACCTGATTACGTAACAGACTCACCGAGACTGACAATTCAATGAACCATTATCCTGCAATACCACTTGTGGCCACAGTGGCCACTGTTCAGTAGTGGATGCTAATATCAAAGTATAACTTCATCCCCAGATCCGACACAGCTTCACTGAGGGCAATGTTGAAGTGGAGGACTTTTCCCCTCCAGAATCCCCTGAAGCGGACATTAGTGTGGTGGAGGACCACGGTGGTCCCGAGCCGTATCAATTCGAGCCGTTGGCTTCAGCCCCACTAATGCCTGAAGCCGGAGCTCTCGGAGCCGAGGCACTGACCATGTAACGTATTCAGACCATTAGCAGAGCGGCTGCTGCACTACGCTTCCACTATAATCAATAAATCTGAGTGTAACGTAACGTTAACGTTAGTTAGAAGGCTAATGGAGGCTAATGTTAGTGAACGTTGGAATAAGTTGTAAAGCTCTGTAATCTGAGGAGTCTCGATCAGCATGTATTTGAAAACGAGCGGACTTCACAGACTCCCACTCAAGTGCAGGCTGCAGGAGGTGGAGCTGCCCACCTCTGATTGGAGGGCTTCAACACTCTTTTTTTATATAAATGTCATGACGCAGAGGAGTCCCAACCGGTCGACTCCATCGCATCATCGGCCTCGCAGGGCTGATTTCAAACAGGAAATGGCGTGTTGAGTGGTTTTCAACCCATAAAATGCAGATTTTTACATATTTGGTAAGAAATGTCCATGTTAACAGCAGCATTGATGAGTTTCATCACAGTGCAGTCATATCATTTAGTTTACAGCTCAAAAAACATGTTTAAGTGTGCAGAACCTCTGAACTGACTGAACAGGACACTGGTGGAGCCTTTCACAGCATGTTGGTTTATTTCCTGATGTTTTCTTGGGAATCTTGGGAAATGAAGTCACATTAAAGGTGTCTTTATTGTGTGGTAGCACTTGTGACCAGAGAGAATAGAGAGAGAGAATATACCACTACGCTTTCGTCAGGCATAATGTGACAGGTACCACACCCCTTTTCAACCAATCAGCAATCGTTTTCCCTCTAAGTCACGCCCACAATCTCCTCCCTAACCCCGTACCATGACTGAAAGTGTGCATGTTACAAAAGAAAAAAGGCCATGAAGAAAGCTGTGCTAAGCTAATTTATTAAAGATGAGTTAAAGCTCAGGTTGGTAACATTGAAGAAACCAGCAACAGTAAGCTAGATTTTGAAAGTATCTGACCGCCCCCTCTTCAGACCTCCCTCCAAAGCTCCTCCCCCAAAACACCTGAACACCGCTTGACTACAGCTGGAGGACGAGTCCACGAGGGAGCGTTGGATAGAGGAGCACAGCACATCGTTGTCATCACTAACCGTGTCCAACTACCTCGTGTCTCATTCACATGTCTGAAAACACCGAACATCATCATAATGAACGTAAACAACCAACATGGCTGTTGTTCGTACTCACAGCGTCACTTTTCAGCCCTTCAGCTCCCTCAGTTCTTCTCTCCATCGTTGTAAATCCAGACTGATGCTGACTCTGGTTTGACCTCTCGCTTTATCCAACCTCTGTTTGGTCGCAGCCTTTTCTTCTTCTGTCTTTCTTTCCTTTCTGCGACTAGTTCGCTAGCTTTAGCCGCCTAGCTGTGTGGAAGACTCCGGGCAAGCTCAGTGAGTGCAGGGTCAGAGTGCGCGCAGGTGGGCAGGTACGTAGGTAGACAGGCAAGTAGCCCGTCCAATCATTTCATTCGGTCCGAATTATCACAGTCCAATGACAGCCACAGACAACGGATTTTTTTCTTTTTTTTCTCAGAACATTTGATTTATTGATTGCTGTCGGGATGTAAAGAGAATTTCAACAAATATAACATTAAGTGCTTCTAAAATACACTGCCTACCTGAGCTTTAACAGTGTGCCGGTGTCCTGTGTGTTCTTAATGACAATAAGGAATGCAACGATCTGGACCACCGGATTGGTATTAAGGACAAAACTGAACTTATTAAGGGATCAGGGATCAGCGATGCTGTGACTGATCCACATTAAATACAGTTTGTTTTTTTGCCAGGCTCATTATAAAATCAGTATTTTTGCTGTCAGTTATATTAATTCAGTCACAGTGAGCTGCTGACTCTTTTGGTTTTTAGCACCACAGCATCTCATGTTTCATGTTACCCATAAATTTCCAATCACTTCCACACAGTGAGGTTTACAATTCTTAAATTTGGGAAAAAGAGAGAACTGATATTGAATCGATATCGGCAAATACTCTGAGCTGAGGTATCGGAATCGGTATCAGGAGAGAAAAAGTCGATCACATCATGCAACACAATCAGGCGTCTTTTTTCAGGTGAAGGAAAAACTCGTAGTCAGTAAAGGAGTCCAGTATTCCTTTAACAAACATGATCTTTATTTTTATCTGTAGTTCATCATACATGGAACAATATGAAGTATAAATCCAAACAATGTACATGTCATTTAGTAAATGTATACACTTTGGACAAAAGAAAGGTTCTCCCCAAACCAGTCAGACCAACAATTAAACAGAAAAAGGTACCTTTGATCTAAAGTCAGACTTTTGTCATGTTTTTTCACACAAAAACATAAAAACTGAAGAAGAAAAACTGTAATACGTTTACAGACAGAGATGACGGACCAAAGTACTCTTATATTAGGATAAAATGATTATATACTTATCTTTTGGTCCAGGGCAAAAAGATTCTTGTATTTTATGGACTAACAGTTTCATCTTTTGTTTTATTATTATTAATTATTAATTAATATTCCACAGTGCAAAGACAGAATGTATGCAAAAACACAGGAGAAGAAGAGACATTTACTTTTTAAATGTTATTTAAACAAATAACAAAATAAACAAACAAAACAAACCAACACAGGTCATAAAGGGTGTGTTGTGTGTGAGAGAGTTTTCCACTCATGTCCTGCTGCAGACAGTGGTGGAAGTGAGGGAAGAGGTTCATGCCAAGTTTCATGATACTGTTCGGTCTTTCCCATTTCACCATCTCTAAGCAGAGAGATGGTGTAATGTGAACGCCACCAGAGCAGCTAGTCAAACTACAGACTGGGTCCACAGGCAATGCATCGATGGTGTTCTTGGGTGATTTTGACCATTGCCAATTGTAGAAATCCCCGCCAGGCTTTCAGCAATATGCGAAGTGTAGCACGAGGAAAAACAACAAGTGCCATGATAATACTAAAGATGCTACACAGCCAGAGCTAGGATTCCCCCTTGGTAATTAATGCTCCCGACCTATAGTCATAAAGAATGTAAATGTGTGGTCTAGTGAGCATGTCGAGGAGCTGAGAGGATGCTGCCTCTGCCTCTGAGACATTTTCTTTACGGATGCAGATATTGACACGGTCACAGAATCAATTACCGCCTATACCTCTTTCTGTGTTCATTTAATGATACCTCAGAAACTGTTAAGAGATATCCAAATACAAACCCTATATTATGAAAGGAATTAAAGAATGTATTAATAGGAAGAAATAGCCTGCAGATTAGGAGACAGATTTTTGTGATTTCTAACAGGGTGAATGGCTTTGTGACTAATTTGCTTGGTTGTTTTATCTCAGGCTAATGTTTGCAAATGGGTTTGTATTTAATGTGTTTTTATTGTGAGGTTTTGTTTGGCAGCAATTACCCTAAGGAAAGATTTCCAATGGAAGCTGAAATACTCTCTACAACGTCACTGCTTGCTAGTGTTATGCTTACTGGGTTGTGGTCAGAAATGTCAGTGGCACAGATGGTTGCATCTGTAATTCTATCTAGCACAGAATTACTTACTAGAAAGAAGTCGATGCGGGAGGAAGAGCTGTGACCTGCTGAGCAGTGTGTGTATGTTCTGGATTGTGGATTTCTTGTTCGCCAAACATCAGCAAGTTTATAGTCAGACATGTACCGTTTGAGGCTGGCTCTTGACCCGGTGTGACGCACTTTGCACTGTTGATCAGTGGGGACTGATTTGTCAAGTTTGGGATCAAGCACCAGGTTAAAGTCACCTCCTATGATGATAACTGACTCTTTGAATTTGTCTATTTTAGTGAACAATGTGTTGAAAAACGCAGGTAAGTCTTCATTTGGACCATATATGTTTACAATTGTTATGCTTCTTTCATCATCTTTAATTTTTCCATTAATGATGATGAATCTTCCATCTGGATCTTCTATAGTTATGTTATGAATGTATGGAACGTTGTCTTTGATTAGGATTGAGACCCCTCTTTGTGATGAATTGAAGCATGAATGGTATGTTTGACTGATCCATGGTGCTGAGATGTTTTGTGATTCTTCTTTAGTCAGGTGGGTTTCCTGTAACAAGCATATGTCAGCTTTTTGTTCTTCAAGGTAATTGAGAACTTTAATACTCTTAGAGCGGAAACCATTTATGTTCCAGGAGACAAATTTAAAGTTCATGGCTGGTTGACAAATATGGCGACCTTTGTTTTACTTATTCTGAAGTTTAGCGAGTTTCAAATGAAATAGGTTTCGTACAGGGACTGCACGTTGGAGTTTATATGTGCAATGGTGATGTTGTTGTGAGTACGTGAAGCAACAGTGTGTGTGTGTGTGTGTGTGTACTTTCTGCTAGGTTTGTGTTGAGGTGAGCGGCAACGAAAGCTTGGTGTGAGTTGTGTTTTAGTATTTTGTTATTTGTTCAATTGTTTAATACAGAATCTTCCAAGTCCACCTGGTCTGCAGTCTCTATCATTAACACAGTTCAGAGTCTCATCATCCTCCTGCCTCTGCCCAGATGTGTAGACAGTGTTGGTCGGCTGCAGGAACTCAGTGTGTTTCTGCCTCCTCGACCTCAGAAGAAATTCTGTTCTCTACAACATCGCACAAAATAACAGTAAATTTAAAACATAAAAACATAATAATGAATAAATATGTGTTTTACAGAAAATGCAGATTTTCTCTCTTCACTCACCAGCAGTTCTTGTCCTGTAGAAATAATTCAACAGTTGTTCACCATCAAACCAGAGAAAGATGAAGACCAGACACAGTGGATTTAGTGCTCCTGACTCAAACGCTGCTGCCAGTCTCTACAGAGCTGAACAGAAAAAACATTTTCACGATTCATCGATAATGAATCTGCTGCTGCCCCCTGTTGTTTCACAAACTGACAACTAACCAAACCTCTCAGTCAGGACCCAACCGTGACTGAGAACCTGAAGCCGCTCTGTAACCGCCCCCCTTTCTCTACACGTAGAGGTCGACTGTACAAAGCAACAAAAAGCATTCAGTCTAACGGTGGCTTAAAGACAAAGCTCTGCTCATGGACATATCAACCAATCCTTTGTGGTTGGCTGAACAGTAAACCAACTGCAAATATAATGACAACTGACCAATCAGAAAACCATCAAAGCACAAAAACCTTCCAACTTCAGCCCAATTGAGAAACTGATAGTCATAAACATACCTGAACTTTACTGTAGACCTGAGCCGGTCAACAACACAACAACACTCTGTGAGGAGGACGTCGAGGTGTCTGACGGAGCTGCAGCTGCAAACAGCTTCGGTATGAGGGCAGCACAGGTGAAACATTATAAAGGCTGCCTAATACACCTGGATGAATGGGATTGGATGAAATTAGTCGGCAGATAGCTGACCAGCATCAGTGAGCCAATGATAGAGCGTTAGCGAAACATCCAATGAAATCGTCAGTGCTCCGCCCGAAGTGACGAACCAGGAAGCAACAGACTAACATCATCTGAGTCGACTATCATGCTGCATTAATATGATGACAAGAGGAGCAGAACCTGATAAACTGGACTCTCTTCCTTCTATATTAAACTCTTTATTTCCTCGACGAGTAACCACAACACACAATAACAATGAGCTGCATGTCCCAACCTGTCAGGTGTACCTCAGGTGTAACTCAGGTGTACAGATCAGAGGGGGGAAGGGCAAAGGGCACAGAGACAGAATGACTCAGCAGTCAGAGCGCACAGGTTATAACCCACAGTGTTCACTGTGTGATGTTGAGTTGTAACTGTACAGATAAAAACAAAGTAAAATGTGTTTCCTGCCACAAGTGCCAGTGTACTACAACAGAAGAAACATTTTTACTAACTGGTGGATTTTACTATGCCAGTATTTAGGGGGTGCTGCACAATACTTCCTGCGTCCGTGCGATTATTCGAGTCAGAACAGACCAGATCTCCAGACGGCAGAAAATGGCGTACTTGAACCTGTGTGACGGCGTATTAAAGCAACAACCAAAGGCAGAATAACACGAGGCGCACTGGAGGTGTTCAGGAGTCTCACCTTTCACCTGCTGGTCATGTTGTTTTCAGCCTGGAGCTGACCTGAAAAAAACATAACAAGGCAATTTATTAGAAAAGAGTGACACAATAAAATGTAATATCAAGCATAAAGGTGTAAGCCTCACCTGTTAGTTGTCTTCTTTCTTTCCTGCTCATCCAGTGACTTTCCAACAGCAGCCAGCTGGATGCTTCTCCATGGAAAAGGCGCTTTTTTTAACACGCAGGTTTGAAAGTGACTTTTTCAGATGACAGATGACAACTGCTGATTGATCAGGGGGCGGGACTTCCAGGTGATGTACTGCAGGTGTACAGGTGACGTACCGCGGGTGTACAGGTGACGTACCGCGGGTGTACAGGTGA